>JARQOC010000003.1:397260299-397467799 GCA_033576535.1 Allobates femoralis | reverse complement strand
CTTCTAACCCCTGCTTCTGACCTTCGTTACATACGCCTCAACGGGCCCTGTGGGTCCCAATGGCGGTACCTGCCGCCTGGCTTTAGTTCACCCCAGCATGATGATATACATTCACCCGTAGTCAGGAATCCTGCCTGACCGGGACCTTACACACCGTATGTGATCCATCATTCAAACGTCCATGGATCACACACACCTGCTCACAGCCCACATCCATGGACTGTGGCCCCTCCATGGCCCATTACAGGGATTGGCAAACCATAGTACACGGGAACCACATCCGATACCTACTAGGAGCCCTATTACCCCTGTCTCTGGCACCACAGGCACACCCACACCATTAGAGGTCGTGGTTGAGGGATCAGGTACCCTCTGCATGCAGCAGGGCAAGCCTCCCTCTCGTCCCAAGGACGGAACGCCTCCAACATCATCCATACCAGCTGGGTCACTGTCTCTCCACATGATTATACATGGGTCTTACATAGGTCATCATCTCTCATTCAGGGCCATTACCTAAGCCCTCATACACATAGTTCATCGGGTCCCTTAACTGAGTACTCTGACTCGGACCCAAAGGCGGTCTATGCCCGCCTGGCACACTACATACAATTGCCTCCAAGGGCTACATACATTCCGGTTCATCAGGACCTTTAACGGACTCCACTGAGTCGGTCCCAAGGGCGGTCTATACTCGCCTAACATGATTTACACACTAGGTGCACAGTTCACACTATCGCTCGGGAACTGCTTTCTTACCGGGCACGGATCCGGGTCTCGCTACCTGTGTCACAGGTTCCACCAGGCATCCCCACAGGCTCTTTCCCGGACGTGAGGTGAACCACGTCCGATCTAGCGTCCACGGGTCAACCACAGCTTCCCCCTCCAGGTGCGGACACGACCCCGGACCCCGGCACCGGCATGGAGCTAGCATGCTCCCATCATGTACTCAGAGCCTCTAGACTGCTCTGCACTTGGCTGGTCTCAGCTTCCATCTGAATCACTCTCAGCTTCCAGGATCAATCTCAACCTCCAGAATCTATCTCACAATCACTCAGGTGGCCGGCTCTTATCGTGCCAGCCACTCCCACCTGGACACACCCCCTCAGCTGCTGTTAATCAGCCTGTCACACAGCTCAGGTTAACTCCCTGTGTTCCGGGTTGTCAGCACTCACTCATTACATCCTATTCCTCATGGACTCCTCGATCTCATCCCACTCTCACTGCCGCTCATTAGGCTCATGAAACCTCATTGTGTTAAGGTTGGTTCACACAGTATTATCATCACAGGAAAACCGGCCAGTGTGCACAGGATCATCCTCTGATCCTACATGTGATGTACCCCGGCCATGCGGATCATGCCGGCGGTGCCTCACAATACATACATACACACACACACAAACAGACACACATACACACACAAACACATGCACACACACATATATATTGTGAGAGTCATGTGGGATTAGTGGATGAGGGCAGATATATCTCTCCCAGGTATCTGTCCTATGCAACCTAACCTGGTCAGTATCACCTGGCTGCTAATGAATTAGTGGGAGGCGGTTGGGGTAGGTAAAAGGAGTCTGGGAGGTCGGGCGGGGCCCCTCTCTCAGTCTGTGAACACAGGAGGCCTGACTGTGCATGGAGACACATGTGAGTGAAAGCAGTGAGCTTTGGTTCGATGGTTTGGCTGAAGGGAGAAGCCCTTCAGTCTATAGTGAGTTTGTATTATGTTTAGTTAGTGCCGGACAGGCAAGGATTTTTGTTTGCTGTTTTGTTTTATTTCTGTTTGCTTTCACTGCAATAAACTCTGGCCCAGGGCCAGTGGCCTCTAAGCCTCTGCTGGTGGACTGAGTGACACACGACACATACGTGCCCTTTGACCTGGCAAAGGCGAACCCCGAGTGTGTTCTTACATATTGGTGGAGAATGCGGGCAGCACGTTAAAGTGTCAACATGGAAGACGTGGTGAAAGCGCTGGTACAATCCACAGCTGTGCAGCAAGAAGCTAACCGCTTAATGACAGCCCAGCTGAGGGAACTGGTAGAAATGACCACAAGAGACCGCCAACTGCTGCAGGAGGTGGCGCAGCGCCTTGCGAGCGCACCAGAGGTGAATCCGGAAGCTGCCCAGAGGGAGATTCATGTGAGTCGGTACTGGCAGAAACTGACTACAGAAGATGATGTCGAAGCTTACCTGACCACGTTTGAACGGACAGCGGAACGGGAAAAATGGCCGAAAGCACGTTGGGCCGGCTTGCTGGCTCCGTTTCTGGCCGGTGAGGCCCAAAAGGCGTACTACGATCTGGAGCCTGAAGCAGCGCAGGATTTCGATAAACTAAAAGCCGAGATCCTGGCCCGGCTGGGAGTGACGATGGCGGTACGAGCTCAGAGAGTGCACCAATGGACTTATCAGCCCGATAAACCACCCGATCCCAGATGTTCGACCTCATTCACCTGACGAAGAAGTGGCTACAACCCGAGGTGTTGACAGCGCCGGAGATGATCCAAAGAGTTGTCTTGGACAAATACCTGAGAGCCTTACCGGCCCGCTTGAGAAAATGGGTGAGTCATGGAAACCCCACGACCGCAGACCAGCTCGTGGATCTAGTGGAACGTTATTCCGTGGCAGAAGGACTCATGGACGACGCCACACGTCCTCCCTCCTCCCCCTCCTCACGGGGATCTGGTAAGACTGTATCGGGGTCTAGGGGAGGGGGAAAATATTCGAAGACAGGGGGGGAGGAAAACGGGACTGCCGGACCTATGAGGCCTAAGGGACCGAACTATGGACTAAGCAAGGGGTCTGTGAGGTGTTTTCGCTGCCAAGAGGTGGGCCACATTGCTGCGAACTGTCCAGTAACTATCGAACCGATGCAGTGTGATGTCACGACCTGTGAAAAACGTGTGGCTATGGTTGCACGGGTGGTGTGTGTTGCGGCCGGTCAAGGCGATATGGAGAAACACCTGTGTGACCTGTCTGTTAATGGCACGAATGTGGTGGCGCTGTTAGACTCTGGGAGTGTGGTAACGCTGGTCAAGGCCAGTCTGGTGTCAGTCCCGACTGGTCCGTCAGATAAGTTTTCTGTGACGTGTGTGCATGGGGACACCTGCTCGTACCCCACCACTGTCTCCTGCATTACTACTCCCTATGGGTCTGTGTATCATAAAGTGGGACTAGTCCCAGCCCTATTGCATGATGTCATTCTGGGTAGGGATTTTCCCCACTTCTGGCAGTTGTGGGAGAACCAGTTGGTACTCCGGGGGAGCGGCACAGGGGACCCTACTCCAAGGGGCCCTGAGCCACTGGAGGATGGGCCCTCAGGGGCTCCCGGGAAGCAATCCCCTGAGGACAACCTTCAGTTCCCGTTTTCAGTCATGGCTGGTGATTTCGAGGAACCCACGGCTGGGGCGGAGGTGGACAGCCATCCACCTTCCGGTTTGCTGGACTTGGAAGTTCAGAAAGACGACTTCCAAAGCGAGCAAATAAGGGATCCTACCCTGTCTCAGGCTAGAAAAAATGTCAAGGTGGTGAACGGAGTACAGGTGGATGCCGATGCTCGGCTGGCATATCCTCACATGGCCATAGAGAATGACTTTCTCTATCAGATAGAGAAAAAGGGGGAAGACACGGTGCAACGGTTGGTAGTGCCAAAACCCTACCGGCAGAGAGTGCTGGCCCTGGCACACACACACGTTATGGGAGGCCACTTGGGGGTCCAAAAAACTACCGAAAGGATATTACACTGTTTTATATGGCCGGGCATGCACCATGATATTCGCACGTATTGCGAGTCGTGTCCGGAATGCCAAATCACTGCACCCAGGCCCCATCTGTGTAGCCCCTTGGTACCCCTACCTATCATCGAAATCCCGTTCGAGAGGATTGGGATGGATTTGGTTGGGCCCCTCCCCAGGTCTGCACGGGGACACCAGCACATCCTTGTCATCTTGGATTATGCCACTCGCTACCCCGAGGCCATTCCTTTGCGTAACACGGCCACCAAGACCATTGCCAAGGAGCTGGTCCATGTGTTTAGTCGGGTCGGTGTCCCGAAACAGATACTCACCGACCAGGGGACCCCCTTTATGTCGAGGGTAATGAAAGAGCTTTGCAGGCTCTTACAGATATCACAGCTACGCACCTCTGTCTATCATCCTCAAACAGATGGACTGGTAGAGCGGTTCAACAAAACCCTGAAACAGATGCTCCGAAAGGCGATAGACAAAGATGGGAAGAACTGGGACTACTTGCTCCCATATTTGCTGTTTGCCATCCGGGAGGTACCCCAGTCTTCCACCGGATTCTCGCCTTTCGAACTTCTGTATGCCAGACGTCCCCGGGGTCTCTTGGACGTCGCGAAAGAAACCTGGGAGGGACAGGTTACCCCATTCAAAAGTGTGATAGACCATGTAACCCAAATGCAGGATCGTATTGCGGCGGTTATGCCCATTGTGAAAGAGCATATGATGCAGGCTCAAGGGGCGCAGAAGAGGGCTTATGACAGGGGGGCCAGGGTCCGCTCTTTTGCACCCGGAGATAGGGTGTTGATCCTGGTACCCACGGTGGAAAGTAAGTTCCTGGCAAGGTGGCAAGGCCCCTTTGAAATTCGGGAAAGGGTAGGTGAGGTAAACTACAAAGTGTACCAGCCTGGGAAAAGAAAACCCGAACAGATTTATCACGTGAATCTGATAAAACCTTGGAAGGACCGTCCGGCTCTGTCAGCGGGACTGGCCCTTCCGATCCGCACACGGACCCTGCCCGAAGTCCAGATTGCGGAGACTCTTTCGGAGCGGCAAAAGACAGACGTCAAGCAGTTTCTCTTAAACAACCAACAGTTCTTTTCTGAGAAACCGGGACAGACTACGCTCCTTAAGCATGATATTATAACAGAGCCAGGCGTAACCGTACATGTAAAACCTTACCGTATCCCGGAAGCTCGGCGGGAAGCCGTCTCCCGAGAAGTGAAGTCGATGTTAGAGCTAGGAGTGATTGAGGAATCGCATAGTGCCTGGTCGAGCCCAATTGTATTACTCCCTAAACCAGACGGCACCATTCGGTTCTGCAATGACTTCCGGAAACTGAATGCAGTTTCCAAATTTGATGCGTACCCTATGCCACGGGTCGACGAATTGATAGATCGGCTTGGAAAAGCCCGGTATATCACGACCTTAGATTTAACGAAGGGGTACTGGCAGATTCCCCTGACGGAGGCAGCCAAAGAGAAGACTGCGTTTTCTACACCGGACGGGTTATATCAGTATGTGCATATGCCGTTTGGACTACATGGGGCACCAGCGACATTCCAAAGGTTGATGGACCGGGTCCTGAGGTCACATCAGCAGTACGCTGCAGCCTATTTGGATGATATCGTCATCTACAGCCTCGAGTGGGAGACCCACCTCCAGAAAGTGCAAGCTGTGATAGAGGACCTGCGGAAGGCAGGTCTCACGGCCAACCCCAAGAAATGTCATATCGGGCTGGAAGAAGCCCGGTATTTGGGTTACGTTATCGGGAGGGGAATCATTAAGCCCCAGTTGGACAAGATACATGCCATTCAGAACTGGCCACAACCATAAACAAGAAGCAAGTGAGGGCTTTCTTGGGGATTGCAGGCTATTATCGCCGGTTTATTCCCAATTTTGCAGCCATTGCGGTCCCCCTGACGGATCTTACCAAAGGGAAGGATTCTGTCATGATCAAATGGACCACGGCAGCGGAAGAAGCCTTCCATGCCCTAAAGCTGGCTCTTTGCTCTCAACCTGTGTTGGTGGCTCCTGATTTTCTTAGTGAGTTTGTAGTCCAAACGGATGCTTCCGACACTGGTATCGGGGCGGTGTTGTCACAACTGAGGGACGGAGAGGAACATCCGGTCCTTTATCTGAGTCGGAAGCTGAATAAACACGAACGGAGGTATGCCATTGTGGAAAAAGAATGCCTGGCCATTAAGTGGGCTCTCGAGTCCCTCAAATATTACTTGGGGGGCAGGAAGTTCCGGTTGATCACCGACCATGCCCCTCTCAAGTGGATGCACTTGAATAGGGAACGGAATAGCCGGGTGACTAGGTGGTTCCTTGCCTTGCAGGCCTACAATTTTACAGTGGAGCATCGCCCAGGGGTGCAGATGGGGAATGCTGATGCCCTGTCACGGGTGCACTGTTTTGTGGGCGCCATTGCTCAGCCGGAGTGGTCTGAGCAGAGGGGGGGGATATGTGAGAGTCATGTGGGATTAGTGGATGAGGGCAGATATATCTCTCCCAGGTATCTGTCCTATGCAACCTAACCTGGTCAGTATCACCTGGCTGCTAATGAATTAGTGGGAGGCGGTTGGGGTAGGTAAAAGGAGTCTGGGAGGTCGGGCGGGGCCCCTCTCTCAGTCTGTGAACACAGGAGGCCTGACTGTGCATGGAGACACATGTGAGTGAAAGCAGTGAGCTTTGGTTCGATGGTTTGGCTGAAGGGAGAAGCCCTTCAGTCTATAGTGAGTTTGTATTATGTTTAGTTAGTGCCGGACAGGCAAGGATTTTTGTTTGCTGTTTTGTTTTATTTCTGTTTGCTTTCACTGCAATAAACTCTGGCCCAGGGCCAGTGGCCTCTAAGCCTCTGCTGGTGGACTGAGTGACACACGACACATACGTGCCCTTTGACCTGGCAAAGGCGAACCCCGAGTGTGTTCTTACAATATACATACACACACAAACACACACACACATACAAACGCACATACAGTACACACACACACATATATACATACACGCACACAAACACACACACATACACACACACAGACACATATATACATGCACACACACAAACACACACAAGCTCTATCTTCCCATACAGCAATGTCTTCCCCTTTGTGGCCTCCTCCCCCCTCTGTTGTCTCACCCATGTGCTGTGGTGTCGTCTTCCTGGCGTTGAGCTGCACCGTGACAGACTTCACTGCAGGGGATCAGCACCGCCCCCGCAGCCGACGTCACAGGCCTCTGCCGGCTTATGCATATTCATCATGGCCCACGCAGTCTGGAAACTGGGGAGGAGACCACAGCACTGGGAGGGGAGGAAGAAAGCCGAGAGGAACAAGTTACTCCCGGGGCACAAGTGTGTGCACTCGGACCCGCTCGGCCCGCTCTGTTCAGTAGGGGGTAGTGAGAAGCGGGGCTAGGTGGGCGGGGCCTCCAGACCTGAGGGCCTACCATGAGTTTTACCCGGTTACCCACCAGAGCAGTCCGAGGCTGCCTCTCTGTGGCGCCTAGCTAGAGGGGCACCACAAAACCCGAGCACATTTTATAATGTAGCCTATGGAAAAAGCACATGTAAAAATGCGCAAAGAATTGAAATAGTCATTCTTTTTGCAGACGCGCTCTCCAGTGAAAGTGTGTCTGCAAAAAGGCGCCAAGATACACAGCTTGTGAATGCATTTCTGCAAAAGTCATAGATTTTGTTGAAATGCGCTTCCAGCGTTGTGTATCATTGCATTAACGCAAGCGCAAAAAAGCGCTGCGTAAATGCACAAATACGCAACATGTGAACGCAGCCTTACATTGCAAGCTAATGGTAAAAGGAATCTATCAGCTGGTTTTTGCAACCTCATCTGAGAGAAGAACAATGAAGGAAAAGAGATCCTGATTTCAGTGATGTATCTCACTTCATTGCATGCAGCATGTTATGGTAGTTTTAGGCCATGTTCACACATTTATTATTTGGTCAATATTTTACATTAGTATTTACAAGACAAAACCATGGCAATTCAATAGGGGATTGTTGGGTCATTCTCAATTTTGTTTTCAATATCATAAAGCCTCTTCGTTATAACTAAATAAACACATGACTGCCATGACTTGGGTAAAAATGGCCATAGCAGCCTTTATTAAATATTTACACAAACCTAGGGGGCGCCCACCACAATGGCGACCCAACCACCACAATAAACAGCTGATACATCCGGTCCAGAGGCATACCCCTCAACCTTTCAACTTTCAAGTCTACCTGGCCGCACCGCACCAGCCCTGGGGAGAAGAGGTATTAACACCACACAGTTAATACCCCTAACCTTAATGGGACCTTCGCCCGATAATTACATCACTGTAACCATAGCCACTATTCCCCCATAGTGGCTTCCCCGAAGGAAATTACCAATTATCCAGCTTTTGAACCAGACCTATCCCCCGTGCTGTGACAAAAGGTTACACATGCAAAGTACATTGATATACAACATACATATGCATAAATATATAAACACTATCCCATACTTCCAACTATATATCCCACCACCATCTCATGAACACATTTTCATAATATCAACAAAATATCATCGCCTCTTCCACATGTGTATGTGACTCAAGGAAACCGTACAGACTGAACCATAATCCTGACCCATACAGGCCAATTAATGACTCCCCATGAAAGCTGCCTTGCCTGTGAGGGCTCACATTCTACAAATTTACATTCACATAACCAATGTACCAACACATGTCTTAATCATAAAAGAGGGCAGGTGGGTGGGCTGTCACTTCTTGATCTGGAAAGAGAGCACTCGCCTCCTCCCTCTCCATACCTCCCTGCATACTTTTCCACCCACCAATCCAAGAATTTGCGGGCTCTGCTCCTCTGCCCTGCTTGCACAGCAGCATTTTACATAGCCTCATTAACCCCTTCCACTCCCCACCTCTATGTATTGTCATGCCGCCTGTCCGCCTATGGGACTCTGTGGCTTTCTTGACAATTCAATAGGGGATTGTTGGGTCATTGTCAGTTTTTTATGCAATATCATAAATGTCCCTTTGTTATAACTAAATAAACACATGACTGCCATGACTCTGGTAAAAATGTCCATAGCAGCCTTTATTAAATATTTACACAAACCTACCACAATGGCGACCCTACCACCACATCATAAATATCAACGAGCAATAAGCTGATAGATCCGGTCCAGAGGCATACCCCAAAACCTTACAAGTCTCCCTGGCCGCATCGCACTGGCACTCGGGAGTAGGGGTATTAACACCACAAGGTTAATAGACCTAACCTTACAAATCTCCCTGGCTGCACGGCACCAGCCCTGGGGAGAAGGGGTATTAAGACCACACGGTTAATAACCCTAACCTTAACGTGACCTTCACCCGATAATTCCCCCATAGTGGCTTCCCCAAAGGAAATTACCAATTATCCCCCTCTGAACCAGACCTATCCCCCGCCACAGGCCTGACGTGCAACACCTTGCACAGACTGGCCCCTCTACCACCCAAACTTGACTTTACACACCTTACCCAGAAGCCACACACACACGTAAGGCCCCACAGCAGCAAGCTGAACCATATGCCATGGAGAAGTTTGACTTGTCCAAGATCTCCATATCCCACAACCATTCAGCCATTCTCATGGCCACACCACCAGGCTCAAGAGCCTCACGAAAATAATCATCATTTATGTCCTTTAACCACTGACCTTCGAATTGCCTGTCAAATCCCCCACACTGTCCCGCCACATTATAATACTGCCCGGGAAAGTACCAGAACTTCCCAACCCATGTGATATCACACAAACCATTTACAGGGAAGACTTCCCACCAAAGTCGCTACTTACCTTGGTAAACCAACTGGCAACGAGGCCAAACCCACCATATCACCAAACCACACACGGTAAAGTCACACCAATGTCCCCAAATCAAAGACCATCAGCAATCCCAACACAGGGAAAACTTCACCAAAGACATGAGTTCTTACTCAGAAAACTCCACCCTGCACCATGTTACGTTCAACCCCTGTAGTATGAGCACCAGAAACTTCCCCCACCCATGTAACAACCGCCTCATATGCCTGGAGAGGCGGGGGGGTGGGGAACCTCACACCAACGTTATCACCTCCACTTGCAAACACCTCCCGGCCGCACATTGGCACTTATCAGAAGACCCCCACCCTACATGGATGTAGTCCCCCCCGCACCATTAACACCACCAAACTCTATTCAACATAGGCCCCACCCATCAACAAAATCAGTTCACCAAACCTCTCGGAAAACAAGTCACCATATCACCATATTCTAACTACCACCCAAAATCTTTACCACACTTTCCAATCCCACAGAATCCCCCATCATCAACTCCAAGGCCATGCTCCCACCATCATGTAGGGTATAAGGTTGCAACATGCCCAACCAGCCCATATCACCCACCGTTCTGTTTGTTCAACTCCACCAAATTACATTCCCTCTGTCTATATTTATTTATTTATTTTATTTATTCACTCCAACAACGTACCAGAAACCCAGCAACACCAATTCCCATCTCATTCGTGGTATTGACCCACCTAACCACTTTCGAGATCCTTCTGTCCCAGTGGACCACTGTGAAGACGGCTACCATCCCACCCCCACACTGGGGAATTTTAATGTATCCGAGGACCGAACTAGGCACATCTTCTTTATAAAACACTAACAGGTCATCAGTATACCCACTACTTCTCCAATGACCCATTTACACTAATCGTGAAACCTACCAACACCCATACTGCACCACAATGCAGATTAACCTAGACCAACAAACACTGTAAAGACGGTCTTCCAAGAAAAACCACCAGGCACAGTGGTGCCCGTGCCTCCCAACAACTCTCCCACGCCGCGGAGTAGAGATACGTCTAACAGCTGCATTACCGCACCCGATAAACACACCCTGCCTTTTTGAACATCTCCTCCACGTTGTCCCTACCTTCGTAAGGTATACAAATTAAACCATCAATATGTTTAGATACAGGCTCCCAACCCGTTCAGGTACAATTCATCCTGCCACTGGGGTAAGAAAACAAACCACCAATATGTGCCAAAAGAAAAACACCAACGACCCTCATAACCACGCCATTTTTTTTATTTTTTAAACCGCCATCCTGAAACGCCCCAAATAATCCTTCGGTACCAATGGACCGAAACCATGCGTTAAGCACAACTAATTCCCTGCAACTTCCATTTTGCCTGTCTACCACTGTTCACCACTAAACAAATTGAAGGGGAGAGGTTAGTGACCCAACATGCACAGATATGGACACTCCCCCTACAACCCATTGCCCCTCTAAGAAGGGCGGCCGTCCGGTAACCTTCCCGGACCGGCCAACGTTACTTGACCTCTTAATCAAAAGTGTGAGGAGCCCACATACTGTTCCTTTTTTTTTTTGTTTTGTTGCTCCAAACCTGCCACTGGATTGATCTCCCCGATGACCCTACCATGTTCTCAACTGAACACACCAACAGCACCACAACAGGCTGCAAACCGCTAGCCATGTATACCAACCCAATACCCAGAGACACAACTGTGACCCACACATAACCACTAGAGGCACACTAGTGACTCCACCTAAACCAAATCTAATAACTGACAAGCCCGTATTAGACTTGACCTCCGACCAACACCTAACTGAACAACATACCCCAGGACTACCCAGCCAGCCCTACATGACCCAAACCCTTAGGAACCAAATGCCAAAATCATCGCCAGACCCCTAAACACAAACTACAACCATCCATATTTAAATACTCACAGCGTGTGTAGCACCAATCCCCCTCCAAAATGCCCTCAAAATATGAATAAGTGAGGGACCCAAAAGAAAAATGGTCCCACAACCATCACCTGACACAAAAGTCCAATAAAATTCACCTGCAACCCCAAAATTAACCACAACCAAACTGAACTAACTGAAATTCCAACAAAACCTGACAATACGCTCCCATGTGAAACATAGTAACATAGTTTTTAAGGTTGAAGGAAGACTAAGTGCATCTAGTTCAACCCATAGCCTAACATGTTGATCCAGAGGAAGGCAAAAAAAACCATGTGGCAACACTAGCTCCACATTGGGGGAAAAAAATTCTTCTGACTCCAATGGCAATCAGACTAGTTACCTGGATCAACGCCTTATCAAAGAATCTAGTATATATAACTGGTAATATTATAGTTTTCAAGAAAGGCATCCAGGCCCTTCTTAAATGTTAGTAGTGAGTCACTCATTACAACATCATGTGGCAGAGAGTTCCATAGTCTCACTGCTCTTACAGTAAAGAATCCACGTCTGTGATTATGATTAAACCTTCATTCCTCCAGACGTAGAGGATGCTCCCTTGTCCCCGTCTCAGGCCTAAGAGTAAAGAGATCATTAGTAAGGTCTCTGTACTGTCCCCTCATATATTTATATATTATTATAAAATCACCCCTAAGCCTTCGTTTTTCCAAGCTAAATAACCCAAAAGTTTAATAATCTGTCTTGGTATTGCAGACCCTTCAGTCCTCTAATAACCTTGGTCGCTCTTCTCTGGATCCACTCTAGTTCAGCTATGTCTTTCTTATACACCGGAGACCAGAATTGTACACAGTATTCTAAGTGTGGTCGCACTAGTGACTTGTATAGAGGTAAAATTATGCTCTCCTCATGAACATCTATGCCTCTTTTAATACATCCCATTATTTTATTTGCCTTTGCAGCAGCTGCCTAACACTGGCCACTAAATGTGAGTTTGTCATCTACCCATACACCCAGGTCTTTTTCAGTGTTAGTTTTGCCCAGCGTTTTACAATTAAGCATATAATTATACCTTTTGTTACCTCTGCCCAAGTGCATGACCTTACATTTATCCCCATTAAAGCTCATTTGCCATTTATCAGCCCAAGCTTCTAGTTTATATAAATCCTCCTGTAATATAAAATTGTCCTCCTCTGTATTGATTACCCTGCAGAGTTTAGTGTCATCTGCAAATATTGAGATTCTACTCTGTATGCCCCCTACAAGGTCATTAATAACTATATTAAAAAGAAGTGGGCCCAACACTGACCCCTGTGGTACCCCACTGTTAACCATGACCCATTCTGAGTGTGTTCCATTAATGACCACCCTTTGTTTCCTATCACTAAGCCAGTTCTTAACCCACTTACACATATTTTCCCCTATCCCCATTGCTCTCATTTTATGTATCAACCTTTTGTGTAGCACCGTATCAAAAGCTATTGAAAAGTCCATATACACCACATCCACTGCATTTCTTTGGTCCAGTCCAGAACTTACTTCTTCATAGAAGCTTATGAGATTAGTTTGAAAGGAATGGTCCCTCGTAAAACCATGTTGATATTGGGTCATGAGGTTATTTTTCTTCAGATACTTCAGTATAGCATCTCTTAGAAAACCCTCTTGGATTTTACCCACAGTAGTGGTTAAGCTTACTGGCCTATAATTTCCAAGTTCAGTTTTTGTCCCCTTTTTGTATATTGGCACCACATTTGCAATACTCCAGTCCTGTGGTACAGACCCTGTTATTATGGAATCTTTAAATATTAAAAATAATGGTCTATCTATGACAGTACTTAATTCCTGTAGCACTCTGGGGTGTATCCCATCCGAGCCCGGGGATTTGTCAATTTTAGTGATTTTTAGACGATGCCGTACTTCCTGCTGGGTTAAGCAGGTGACATTTAATTGAGAGTTTTTGTTATCACTGATCAAATTGTCTGTCATGAGATTTTTTTCTTGTGTAAATACTGTTGAAAAAAGTCATTTAGCATGTTGGCTTTTTCCTCATCCTCATCCACCATTTCACCCAGACTATTTTTAAAGGGGCCAACACAATCATTTTTTAGTTTCTTACTATTTATGTAGTTAAGAAATATTTGGGGATTAATTTTACTTTCTCTGGCAATGAGTCTCTCTGTCTAAATCTTTGCTGCCTTGATTTGCTTTTTACAAATGCTACTTAATTTTCTGTATTTATTTAATGCCTCATCACTACCTACTTGCTTAAATTCCCTAAATGCTTTCTTTTTGTCACTTATTGTGCCCCTTACAGCTTTATTTAGCCATAGTGGTTTCCTCCTATTTCTAGCATGCTTATTCCCATAGGGTATATATTGTGCACAGGCCCTATTCAGGATGCTAATAAACATCTCCCATTTGCTTTTTGTACCTTTATGTCAACCAACAACCAACCCTTGTGCACCCAATCATTGAATTCCACCTGCAACATTACCATACCATGGAGAAAAACTCTCCTGCCGACTGAGATCATCAATGACCCTGCTGCCCCACTCTATTCGAAAAAAAAAACTCAGAGACACACCTACATAGGCACGCAACCCACCGCAAACGCCATTACGGCTGCATATGCTAACTGGACGCCTCTGAATAGCGTGATGAGGACAAACCAGGTCCCATCCAGTACGGATCCACGCAGAACAACCCTGACTGAACCCGGAATAATCCACGACTATATACACCCTACCCCACAATTCCTACACCACGCCAACATTCCTTCTGAACACCTCTCTCCTCAGTATCCATCAGCCCACGAGCAAAAAAAAACACTAATCAGACTTAACCCAATTAGCGCCACTTCGGCCCCAGACACCAAACTACCAAACAGCCTCACCATACCCCCTTAAAGGACCGAACCTGTTTTACCATCCAGGATTATACACCCTTGTCCCGAGAATGGCCAAACTCCAACCAACCCTCAGGTATATAAACGTACATACTGTAACTACTCCATGCCTATCACCTCAGAAATCACCCCGGCAGTTACCTCAATGGGAACCAGGGGATCTTGCCGTACTCAAAGTGCACCCAGACCCCACCTACCCCAAATCAGGTTGCCCACATAATATTGCAAAACACCCCCAACTCCTTCTAAAGTAATTCCTTCTGCCTCTCTTTTGAAGTTTCAGGACATGAACAATGTACCCACCATCTCACCAATGCCTGGATTACTCAACGCTCCCACTTCCTCTCAATCTGCATCCACTTTTCAAGAACTGCCCCCAACTCCATCAACCCACTTGTAAAGCCTGACTACTGCAACGCTAACCACAGTACACCAAACGAACCCACCCAAACACATGTTTACTGTCCACAGGTTGCAAAACCAAAATTCTCTGTTTTATCTTTTTATATACTATAAGCACACATCTTCTTACCCAGCTGACTCCGCAGTCTGTGCATAGCATCCACACAGCAGCAGAACATCGCACCAGGGTCGCTTATCGTTTGCCCCCTTTGCTCCTGGACCCTGGATGCTGCCGACCGTCCAGGAAAATCCGCAAGTAATGAGTGAAGGGGAATGTTAGGGCATCACCTTGCTTTAATAGTCCATGTCCTGATTGGCCCCTCCATGGATAATCCCTGCTGGTTCAGTGCTGCCCTGAAGATGCTTTTGCATTCGGCCCTCCCCCTGTGGAGGCCACCCGACCACCCCGCCGAATGCAGAATGGGGGTATCTGCATACCGCTGTCACCTGGCTCCCTTCTGTATGGCTCCCAGCCAAAAGCCGCCGTCCTTCTCCAGGCATCCGATTTCCTGGCACAACTGGAGACAGACTGCACTCAGCCCTGTCCACCTCCAATCCGTCTGGTACACTCCCGGCCCCGGCCAGAAGCCAACACCGCCCACTTTCGGTCGGCCACGGTTGCGGCAAAGATTCCTCCCGGAGGCCAGAGGCGGCACCGGAGACCCCGGACACCCGCTCTGCCCCCGGAGGGTCCCAGGAGGGGGCTCTTGCATACAGCCTCTCACCCTGGCAGCGCCTGCCACCCCGCAGTCTAGAGCCGGCATCGCAGCATCGATGCTGCAGGGAAGGAGGGATCAGGCACCAATTGGAAAGCACAGGTAGCCAGAGGACGTGGATGCACTGCCTGTGCCCCCAGGGGCCACAGTACAAGCTGGGATCATGCACCCCTGCAGCAGCTCCTGCAACCAGGTCAGTCCCTGTCACTTCTTGATCTGGAAAGAGAGAGCACTCGCCCTCTCCCATCTCCTTTATCCCCTCTATACTCCTGCCCACTTTTCCTCCCACCAGTCCAAGAATTTGCAAGTCTCCTCCCCCCTGCCCTGTTTGCACACCAGCATTTTACAGAGCTTCATTAACCCCTTCCACTCCCCACTCCTATGTATTATCATGCCGCCTGTCCACCTATGGGGCTCCCTGGCTTTCTGGAATGGATCAATTATTGAAGAAAATTACAATAGAAAGACGTCACCACTTTTGTATTTTTCATCCACTCCTGGTTTTGGCTACAAATACTGAGGTAAAATAATGATGAAAAACTGAACATGTGAATGTAGCCTTACATCTGCATTTTTTGCTGCGTTTGGATGCATTGCATTTTTCAGCTGCGTTAACGTATCTGAATGCATACCATAGAATTATATGGGAAACACGGTAAAAACGCATTGCAAACGAAATGCCATACGCAATTGTGGTAAAACACATACATTTTCACCCAGTACACAGGAAACATTGGTGGCATTATCAACTGCCACCATGGGCGTAACTATAAAAGGTACAGAAGTTGCAATCGCACCTGGCTCCTGGAGTCCAAGGGCCCCAAAATTCCCTTTGGCCTATATGAAAAAAAGCAATACTATTAAAAACTTGCAATAATTGGGGGCCCCATTCGACCTTATGAATTGGGGCTAATGAGTTTCAGGTTATGCCATTGACTACCACTAATATGTGCTGGTGGCCACGGGCCGACTTTACTATTGGCCCCACCAGATCCATGACAATCCATTCAAAAGGTACCTCTATAATAGTCAGCGGTATCAGTGGACTATGGAGATTTGTTGTGGGAGCTGTTAGGCTGGCTTCACACTGTAGTCAGGTCCGATCCGGGGCTGTCAGGGGTGAACCTGACAGCCCCGGACCCGATCTGGACACAGAACTGGAGGACAAATATGCCCTCTGGTCCGGTGTGTCAGCCGGATGCTGCAGAGCTTAGCTGTCCCCTGCGAAGTGGTGCTGAACCGCTTTAGAGGGGACAGCTCCCTGGTGATGAAGTTAAGCGTAGCTCACGCTGAACTTCAGCCGCAGGTGTCCAGTTCCCGGATCCTCCATGTTAGGGAGCACCGGATTGCCCCGGATCCAGGAGGATCCGATTTGGGGAGATTTTTCTCCCCAAACACAACAATGCAGCATGCTCTGATTTTGTGTCTGGGAGAAAAATCCAATTCCTCATGGATTCTCCTGGACACATGGAAACCAGATAGCAGAGAGTTGTTAGCTGACACTCTGGGAAAGACTCGCAAAATTTCTGAACCTCTTCATAAACCCCTGGCCAAAGTTACTTTTTAACCCCATATGGCCACCCAGCAAGTGTTTGTGTGGCAGTTAGACTGACGTATTACCAGCTTTTCTTGTACTTCTTCCTGGATTTTGCTAACTCAGTATAATAACTCCAGGTTTACTTCGTGGAATACCTGTTTCTTATGCTACACCCCATTAATCACTGTCAGCATTTCGTGGGCCCAGGCCAGTGAGAGATTTCGGAGCTAAATTGTCCCAAAAGTATCCCTTGACACTTCCATTTCTGGGATTGATGGGGTCTTCTTGACGTCTCCTGCCAAGACCTCTAGGGGAACCAATTGGCTTTACACTCTTTGCATACAAAATTGACCCCTATTTCAGGTGTCCTTGGCTTGGGTTCTTCAGGTTCAGCAAGACACTTGATTTTGGAGGATTAGCTTGATGCCCTCATAAGGACCAGAACAGGGGTGAACCTCTTTCCAAAAGAGCCTCATATGGGAGGGTCTCCCACTTCATACAACTCCCACTTCATACTAGATTTCCCCGCACAGGGTGACATGGATGACCACTGCCATTAGAAACTCCAGAAGATCCCCATGTGTACAGATGACATCAAGTTTACATTCAGTGGGGATTTCCTTGAAGATTAAATAACCATGACCTCAGTCTGGTGTCCATTAATGCAAACCTGACATATATTTGGTTCACTATCCTTGGTGACTGCATACACCATGCATATTGTCTGGGTATACAAAGATTTCCTGAAAGTAAACATGCAGTCCATTGACTCAATAGTCAAGAGGAAGTTAGCAGCCACATCTCCAGGCCCACTGTTCCATGGAACCAGTTTAGGAGGGAATTAGCTCTGGCTAACCTCAGCCTGGACTCAGCTCTGGTTAATTCCCTTGTCATATCTCTAAGCTTGTAAAAGAGCTGGATATTGACTAAAAGGGCCACTTAACATGGTGGTTATGTTGTTCTCCGCAAGGACCCACCCCTTGGCTGGGTTCTTCCCTGTAGAGATATCTGGCTAGTCCTGTGTTTGAGACTCCTAACCAGGGGCGTATCTAGGGGGGTGCAGCCGGATCCTTTGCCCCGGGCGCAACTCAGTGAGGGGGCGCCGGTGAGGGGGCACAGGAGGAGCTATACAGAGGACTGAGGAAGCCGCACTATAACGGGAGGAGGAGGAACCGGCAGCTTCAGCCTCAGCAACAGGTCCGTGGCGAGGAGCCGCCTCCTGCACCGTGCCCTCCTGCCAGCCTCACTCACCACCGCCGGTCCCTGCCCGGGAGACATGAGCGCCCCAGGGGACGATCCGGAACTCGGAGCTCGACTTGACTATCTGTTCAAGTACAGGACGGAGCCCAGAGGTGGGTGCGGGGCGCTCCAGATGGGGCACACTACAACTCCCAGCATGCAGTCACATCAGGACTTCACCACTTGCTGGGAGTTGTAGTTTTACTGACAGGTGTATGCAGTGTGATCTCAGTATCCGGCAGTGCCTGCCGGGACCGGGCATCTTATAGGGCACAGTTCTATCGTATCTCCGGCCACAGTAACCCGAGGGTGCCATCAAACTGTGCCACACACACTGCCTCTGGGGATGGACGGTGCACAGTTATTTTCGGATAGGGCACAGGGCATGTTATATCCTGGTCAGAGATAGAGATGAAGGTTATGGGGAGAGATAAATGTGGACAGTTTCTGAGCCCATGTGGAGGTACCAGTGTCGCATCACAACCCCCCCAAGGCTGCAAGGGCGGCGGGGCTGACGGCCAACAGCACCCAACCCCCCCCCCCTGCTCCTCACCTACACTGGGGGGGGGGGGCGCGCCGAAATGGATCTTTGCCCCGGGCGCCATGAAACCTAGTTACACCGCTGCTCCTAACCGAGGCTCCACAGACTCTATTTGCATATTCATAATTCCCAGGGTGCAATGTGCCTAGGAATTCACTGTGTTGAGCACTTTAGCCAGCTGCCCGCAGTGTTTTCTTGGACTGGTCTCCCTGAGATCAGTGAATGCTTTGTAATGTTGGTCTACTAGGCCTTGCTTCCACCTAGCCAGAATCCTACTCTACACTGATGATGGGTAACACCCCGAAACAGCTGTCTGTGGATGGATACCTGGCCTTGCTATTTCCTTGTCATATCTCTAAGCTTGTAAAAGAGCTGGATATTGACTAAAAGGGCCACTTAACATGGTGGTTATGGTGTTCTCCGCAAGGAGCCACCCATTAGCTGGGTTCTTCCCTGGAGAGATATCTGGCTAGTCCTGTGTTTGAGACTCCTAACCGAGGCTCCACAGACTCTATTTGCATATTCATAATTCCCAGGGGGGCAATGCACCTAGGAATTCACTGTGTTGAGCGCTTTAGCCAGCTGCCCGCAGTGTTTTCTTGGACTGGTCTCCCTGAGATCAGTGAATGCTTTGTAATGTCAGCTCTGGTTAAGGCCTACAAAGCCACTTTTCCAAGTTCATTGGCATGAAGGGGCTGTCACGTTACCCGCAGCTACCGTGTTTCCCCGAAAATAAGTCACCCCCGATTATAAGTCAGGGCAGGGCTGCTGCAGATTTTTCCAATATAAGTCATTCCCCGATTATAAGACAGGGTGACTTATTTTCGGGGAATATAAGACAGTGCCCTTCTTGCCCATAGCATGTTTTACCTGTGTCCCCGCTGTCATCCGTGAACTCCCCTCTGCCCTCAGCTGCAGCTGCAGGTCCGCTGTCCCCCGTGGGCTCCGCTCTGCCCTCAGGTGCCCCAGGTAACCCCGAGGGCATAGGGTTAATCTTGTGCGCCTGTCCCTGTCGCCCCGGCCTGACGTCACCACTGCCGGCAGGAGCTTCTGATTGGCCAGCGGCTCCCCAGCATCTCGAGTGCTGATTGACCAGAAGCTCCTGCATGAAGAAGCATCAGGACAACGCCCTGCACCGCGGAGGAGTCCATAGCCCAAGGCCGCCATTACCCTAAAAAGGTAAGGTTTCCTTGCCAACTTGCCCATAAAAACCGCAATTCCGCAGCACAGCCGACTTGCGGCACACTTGCGGCACACTTGCGGCAGGTCCCCATACAATGTATGGTACTGTATGGGACACTTGCGGCAAGGTGCGGTAAAGGTGCGGTAACCGCACCTTGCCACACCTTGCCGCAAGTGTCCCATACAGTACCGTACATTGCATGGGGACCTGCCGCAAGTGTGCCGCAAGTCGGCTGTGCGGCGGAATTGCGGTTTTAACTGTACTGTGCTGGGGGCTGCAGTGGCATACTGTATGGGGCTGGGACCCCATGGGAGGCTGCAGTGGCATACTGTATGGGCCTGGGACCCCATGGGAGGCTGCAGTGGCATACTGTATGGGCCTGGGACCCCATGGGAGGCTGAAGTGGCATACTGTATGGGGCTGGGACCCCATGGGAGGCTGCAGTGGCATACTGTATGGGCCTGGGACCCCATGGGAAGCTGCAGTGGCATACTGTATGGGGCTGGGACCCCATGGGAGGCTGTGTGGGATACTGTATGGGGGCTGCAACCCTATGGGAGGCTGTGTGGGATACTGTATGGGGGCTGCAACCCTATGGGAGGCTGTGTGGGATACTGTATGGGGGCTGCAACCCTATGGGAGGCTGTGTGGGATACTGTATGGGGGCTGCAACCCTATGGGAGGCTGTGTGGGATACTGTATGGTACCGTATTGTACCGTAAAACAGATACGGTATGGAACCATAAACAATGCTGATACAGTACCGTACATTTTTACCCCCAGATGAGCAATTCCGGTCCGAGTAAAAGAAAGAGCTACTCCGTGGAGTACAAAAAAGCAATCGTGGAAGAATCTTGGGGCAAAAATATAGTGGAATTCTGCAAGGAGAAAATGTTGTGTGAACGATTGGTGCGCAGATGGCGAGCAGAATATGGTGACCTGAGTGAAAAAGCGGAGAGTGGAAAGGCTAAAAAGCGCAAGGTGGGATCTGGTCGACATCCCATGTATACCGAGCTGGAAAACCTGGTCTCTGACTGGGTTGCTGACAGGAGAGCAAAGACATTGGTGGTGACCAGGGCTCAGATCCAGGAATATGCCCTTGCAATGGGCCCACAGTTCGACATTTCCACTGAAGATTTCAAGGCGTCACAACACTGGGTGGATAACTTCCTTGAACGGAATGACCTGTCTCTGAGAAGATCGACAACACTGTTTAGGCTGGAGGATGCTGAGATTGTTAAACGCGCTTTTGCCTACAAGTTTATTGATGACGCAGACTTCTCCAAATACAATCTTGCCAACATGATTGCCATGGATGAAACTGCAGTGTTCGTGGGTCAAGCAGCTCAAACCACCATTGAACAACGAGGTGCCTCCTCCGTGTACGTTCCCTCCACTGCATATGAAAGTGCCCGTGTCACCTGTGTTTTGGCGATTCGGCTGGATGGCACTAAAGTCCCACCTTTACTCATTGCAAAGGGCAAGAAGGACAAGATTGAGCGGGTTTCTGGCATTTATGTGCTGGAAACTGAAAAAGCCTGGGCCACACAAGCGGTAATAAGGAAGTGGCTCGATTTAATGCTGCCGCTTGTTATGCAAGGGAGCCAAAGAGGAATGCTGATCTGGGATGCAGCCAGCACACACCATGCCAAGGACATGAAGAACTTCATTCACGAGCGGAGAATTGACCAAATCATGATTCCTGCAGGCATGACGGCTTATCTCCAGTCTCTGGACATCGCCATTAACAAGCCCTTTAAGGACTATCTGCGTGCCGAGATCAATGATTACACTGAGAACAGAATGGAGAGAAATGTCCGTGGGAACTTTGTGAAGCCTAAACTGCCAGAGATTGTGAATTGGGTCAAGAATTCATGGGCTAAGATCACTGACACCTGCTTTGCAAATGCCCTACGAGCTGGCTACCTCGACAAGACCTGCTCATTTCTGGACAGTGCCGTGGCTACACATGAGCGATATGGGCCCATGATTCAGCAGCAAATGGAGTCCCAAGCAATTCCAGAGGAACCTCAGAGTTTGGAAGTGTATGGTGATGTTCCAGAGGATGATGATATGGTTGTCCTGGAATAAATCTTGTTTTGTTTTACGGTATAACATATTATTCGTTGTTTTGCATGTTATACATGGAAATACCGTAATGATACGGTATGGTAGTAACAAGATATTCTTGAGACATTGGTTCAATAAAACTGTTTTG
Organism: Allobates femoralis; assembly: GCA_033576535.1. Taxonomy (NCBI): domain Eukaryota; kingdom Metazoa; phylum Chordata; class Amphibia; order Anura; family Aromobatidae; genus Allobates; species Allobates femoralis. The sequence continues at coordinate 397,445,557 of JARQOC010000003.1, read as the reverse complement.
TGGTGACTACTGGTACCATACTGTTCAGCTTGTTAATAAATGTTAATTTTATGGTTAAAAAAAAAAAATTGTCATTTTTTTTAATATAAGTCATACCCCGAATATAAGACAGCGTGGGACTTTTGGGGGTAAAATTAATATAAGACACTGTCTTATATTCGGGGAAACATGGTAGCACCACCACCAGGTCCTGTTGTGTCCCCATGTCACTCGACAAGGCAAACCAACTGGTCTAGGTTTCATGGGGCCACTTGTACCACCCAGCGTTGTATAGCAAACGGCAGAGTACGCAAAAATTAGTTGACACCACGAGGCCCTTACAGAGCCTAATTTCACAGTTGGTCCACACACCCCTATTTTGGCAGAAAGCCCCCACAGAGCACTAATTTTCAAAAATGCCCTACAGAACCAGTTTTCACTGTGACCTATATAGACTATATTGGCGGAGTTCCCCCACAAATCATTGATTTTCAAAAAGGCCCTTACATAGCCTGTTTTGACAGTTGACCCACACAGCCAAGAATGACAAAGTTCCCCTACAGAGCAAGACTTTTCAAAAAGACCCCAAACTTAGCCTGTTTTCACAGTTTTCCCTACAGAACATAAATTTCAGCTCCAGCAGCATACTCTATAGCAGTTGCAATGAAAATGTTAGTGATTTGATTTGGGATCTAGCTGGTGGTCTACCAAAAGGCTTTGACAATTTCCCCACAGAATAATAATTTTAAAAAAGGCCCATGCAGAGCCTTTTTTAATAGTTGGCCTACACAGCATAGAAATATTTTTTAAAAATTATTGTTCAAAGCAGGCAGCCACGACTGAATGCTACAGCTAGGAATAATGGAATAGGACTTAGTTTCCATTTTGTTTGTTGGGCCATGATGAAGAGAGGACCTGATCATGCTCCAGTGATAAAAGTAAAGATATCACGTTGTTCTTGTATCTGGGATCCAGAGGGGTGGTCACACTGTAATCAACGCTGATAACAGTCTAGCCAATGGAGTAATCATTTGGCAGTCACTGCAGAATGTATTCACTCATGTGTGTACGACTGCCTAGAGGCAATAGCAAGATGTCCTCGGTGGGAGGTGTATCATCTGTGTCCTCTGTATCCTGCCAGCCATGTTTCTGTGATACTACTATTACTGTGGGCTTCGACACTACTGTGAAAATGATTCCTCCTCCACCCTGGCTATACAGTTGTGTACCTGTTCACTATTGGTGCTTCACTAGTTATGGCACAACACTAGACCAGTCTTGAGGTTCAGTGGTACCAACCACTCATCATTCTCGTGGTAAGCACAGATCGAATTTGGCACTGTTTTCCGTGTTCACTCCCACAGCCAAAGTTGAAATATTTCACCTACAGAGCAACAATTCTACAAAGGGCCATACAGAGCCAGCTCCAGCGCAGTGTGGGATTTTGCTCCCAAACCAATGAGTCTCCGAACATCCTGATTTTATCTCCCCACTAGTAAAAAGGCCCGATGCAATTGCATCGGGAGCGCGGTGAAATGAATTGTGTGTATAGAGGCGGCTGTGTGGGTCGCAGAGCATAGAGGCGGCTGTGTGGGTCGCAGAGCATAGAGGCGGCTGTGTGGGTGGCAGAACATAGAGGCGGCTGTGTGGGTAGCAGAGCATCGAGGAGGCTGTGTGGGTCGCAGAGCATAGAGGCGGCTGTGTGGGTCGCAGAGCATAGGGGCGGCTGTGTGGGTCGCAGAGCATAGAGGCGGCTGTGTGGGTGGCAGAGCATAGAGGCGGCTGTGTGGGTGGCAGAGCATAGAGGCGGCTGTGTGGGTGGCAGAGCATAGAGGCGGCTGTGTGGGTGGCAGAGCATAGAGGCGGCTGTGTGGGTGGCAGAGCATAGAGGCGGCTGTGTGGGTGGCAGAGCATAGAGGCGGCTGTGTGGGTGGCAGAGCATAGAGGCGGCTGTGTGGGTGGCAGAGCATAGAGGCGGCTGTGTGGGTGGCAGAGCATAGAGGCGGCTGTGTGGGTGGCAGAGCATAGAGGCGGCTGTGTGGGTGGCAGAGCATAGAGGTGGCTGTGTGGGTGGCAGAGCATAGAGGCGGCTGTGTGGGTGGCAGAGCATAGAGGCGGCTGTGTGGGTGGCAGAGCATAGAGGCGAGTATAGAGGCAGCTGTGTGGGTAGCAGAGTATACAGGTGGCTCTGTGGATAGCAGAGTATGATGTGGCGGGAGGCTGGAGGGGTGAGGAGAGCAGAGGCTGGAGGGGTGAGGAGAGCAGAGGCTGGAGGGGTGAGGAGAGCAGAGGCTGGAGGGGTGAGGAGAGCAGAGGCTGGAGGGGTGAGGAGAGCAGAGGCTGGAGGGGTGAGGAGAGGTGCAGCTGGAGGAGGGGTGAGGAGAGGTGCGGCTGGAGGAGGGTGAGGAGAGATCAGGCTGGAGGAGGGATGAGGAGAGGTGATTCTGGAGGAGGGGTGAGGAGAGGTCAGGCTGGAGGAGGGGTGAGGAGAGGTGAGGCTGGAGGAGGGTGAGGAGAGGTGAGGCTGGAGGAGGGGTGAGGAGAGGTGAGGCTGGAGGAGGGGTGAAGAGAGGTGAGGCTGGAGGAGGGGTGAAGAGAGGTGCGGCTGGAGGAGGGGTGAGGAGAGGTGCGGCTGGAGGAGGGGTGAGGAGAGGTGCGGCTGGAGGAGGGGTGAGGAGAGGTGCGGCTGGAGGAGGGGTGAGGAGAGTTCAGGCTGGAGGAGGGGTGAGGAGAGGTCAGGCTGGAGGAGGGGTGAGGAGAGGTGCGGCTGGAGGAGGGGTGAGGAGAGTTCAGGCTGGAGGAGGGGTGAGGAGAGGTCAGGCTGGAGGAGGGGTGAGGTCAGGCTGGATGGAGGGGTGAGGAGAGGTCAGGCTGGATGGAGGGGTGAGGTCAGGCTGGATGGAGGGGTGAGGAGAGGTCAGGCTGGATGGAGGGGTGAGGAGAGGTCAGGCTGGATGGAGGGGTGAGGAGAGGTCAGGCTGGATGGAGGGGTGAGGAGAGAGGTCAGGCTGGATGGAGGGTGAGGAGAGGTCAGGCTGGATGGAGGGGTGAGGGAGGTCAGGCTGGAGGAGGGATGAGGAGAGGTCAGGCTGAAGGAGGGGTGAGGAGAGGTCAGGCTGGAGGAGGTGTGAGGAGAGGTCAGGCTGGATGGAGGTGTGAGGAGAGGTCAGGCTGGATGGAGGGGTGAGGAGAGGTCAGGCTGGAAGAGGGGTGAGGAGAGGTCAGGCTGGATGGAGGGTGAGGAGAGGTCAGGCTGGAGGAGGGGTGAGGAGAGGTCAGGCTGGAGGAGGGGTGAGGAGAGGTCAGGCTGGAGGAGGGGTGAGGAGAGGTCAGGCTGGATGGAGGTGTGAGGAGAGGTCAGGCTGGATGGAGGTGTGGAGGAGAGGTCAGGCTGGATGCAGGGCCGGCGTTAGGGGCAGGCAGCCTAGGCATTTGCCTAGGGCCCCCAAGCTTCAGAGGGCCCCCTGGCCCGGCCGGATTATAGCCGGCGCGGCAGCGCCGCGGCCGCTTGCAGACAGTGCTCTGCACCGCGCTCCGGCTTCATCCGGCTTCTTCCTGGTGACCGGCGCCGGGCGCAGCCGCAAGCACAGTCGTCACAGGAAGCAGCCAGGAAGAAGTCGGAGCGCGGTGCAGAGTGGCGGGCAGCGGCAGAGTAAGTATGATGTGTATTCTTTTACAGGGAGGGGAGGAGGGGGCCCTGTATACAGTCACCAGCAGTGGGCCCTGGGGCCCTGTATACAGCAGCAGTGGGCCCTGGGGCCCTGTATACAGCAGCAGTGGGCCCTGGGGCCCTGTATACATCAGCAGTGGGCCCTGGGGCCCTGTATACAGCAGCAGTGGGCCCTGGGGCCCTGTATACAGCAGCAGTGGGCCCTGGGGCCCTGTATACAGCAGCAGTGGGCCCTGGGGCCCTGTATACAGCAGCAGTGGGCCCTGGGGCCCTGTATACAGCAGCAGTGGGCCCTGGGGCCCTGTATACACCACCAGTGGGCCCTGGGGCCCTGTATACACCACCAGTGGGCCCTGGGGCCCTGTATACACCACCAGCAGTGGGCCCTGGGGCCCTGTATACACCACCACCACTGGGCCCTGGGGCCCTGTATACACCACCACTGACTGGGGCCCTGTATACACCACCACCAGTGGGGTCTGGGGCCCCGTATACACCACCACTGACTGGGGCTGCCTATATACACCACCACTGACTGGGGCTGCCTATATACACCCCCACTGGGGCTGCTGTATATACTGCTGGGGCCTGTATATAGCACTGGGGAGGCTGCTGTATACCACTGGGGCTGCAGTATATACTGCTGGGGCCTGTATATACAACTGGGGAGGCTGCTGTATACCACTGGGGCTGCTGTATATACTGCTGGGGCCTGTATATACAACTGGGGAGGCTGCTGTATACCACTGGGGCTGCTGTATATACTGCTGGGGCCTGTATATACAACTGGGGAGCTGCTGCTGTATACCACTGGGGAGGCTGCTGTAATACTGCTGGGGCCTGTATATACAACTGGGGAGGCTGCTGTATACCACTGGGGAGGCTGCTGTAATACTGCTGGGGCCTGTATATAGCACTGGGGAGGCTGCTGGATACCACTGGGGCTGCTGTATATACTACTGGGGCCTGTATATACCACTGGGGCTGCTGTATATACTGTATACAACTGTACGGGTACTATTTTTATTTCATAGTTTGGGGCCCCACTCTCAATCTCGCCTAGGGCCCCATTTGGTCTAAAACCGGCCCTGGCTGGATGGAGGGGTGAGGAGAGGTCAGGCTGGAAGAGGGGTGAGGAGAGGTCAGGCTGGATGGAGGGGTGAGGAGAGGTCAGGCTGGAGGAGGGGTGAGGAGAGGTCAGGCTGGAGGAGGGGTGAGGTGAGGTGCGGATGGAGGAGGGGTGAGGAGAGGTGCGGCTGCTCCCGGTGGCTCTGCAGGCTCCCGGTGCCTGCAGTGGTCTTCTATCTACTGCAGTCAAGGACCTGTGGTGATGTCAGAGTCACGTGACCCGCGATTTGCCTGGAGTAAGCTGGTGTCACGTGACTCTGACATCACCACAGGTCCTTGACTGCAGTAGATAGAAGACCACTGCAGGCACCGGGAGCCTGCAGAGCCACCGGGAGCCTAGCGGAACACGGCGGAAGACGGCGGGAGACTCCGGGGGCTCGGGGAGAGGTGAGGATTTTTCTTTTTTTTAACTGTAGAGCGGCTGCGGCTCGTGATGACGCTGCGCGTCATCACTCGCAGTGCCGCTAAGGAGTCTGGGATTGGGCTACAGTGCCCGAAATCCCAACTCCCGATTATATAAGTAGATGGCTAAGCTGAAGTTTGTTGTCCAGGTATTATGCTGACTGGAAGAAGGCGAAGTGGAGGGAGCATAGTAGAAGGAGGAGGCAACATGAATAAAGAAACATTCAGCAATTCTTGTGGTGGTGGTGATGGGACATTTGCCAAAATTACATTAACTCCTACAGAGCCTGTTTTTACAGTTGACCATCACTACAAAGATTGGAAGAGATCCTCCACAGACCAACAATTTAAAAAGAAGTCACCAACAGAGCTTATTTTCCCAGTTCCACTACAGAGCCAAAATATCGGCTCCTGTAGTGTACAGTATAGCTGTAAAAAGTTAAAAAGCTAATTAAATTAACATGAACAGTCAATACTGCACCACACGTATAATACCCAATGTGCCGCACACCATAAACAAACATATAAGAACTTGAAATAAGGGTGGTATGTGTATATGGCACCAAAGGGTTAAATCTCAGAAATGAGTCCCATAAAGAAATCTAAAAAATGATCTGATACGCTGAGTTATATGCAAAAATTAGCAAGAGTTTATTGAACAAGTAAATATAGACAACACACACTTAAACCACAAGTAAAAACAGATCATAGTAAAACCTCCAATGAGGTGTGTGGGTCTGTTCTAAACATATGGCAGATGGTCACAATGTCCAGCATTGAAGATAAAAACAACCTTATATGCAAAGCACCTATTTCAATGATAACCAGAAAAAGCACTTCAAGACAATATAGTTCTCAAAGAAGTATCGACACATAGGCAGGTATACCCCTATATTAATAATACCTATATGAGACTCCTGAGCATACAGAGAAAAGTGCACAATATGCAAGGTAAATAGACTGTATCATATGTTGGACAATAAAATCATAGTCACCAAATTCCTTGTAGATTTTAGGAATTCATAATCATCATGGTGGACCCAAACCATGTGTTATAGAAACAGAGAGGTGGAAAAGGCCCCACGCTTTTCGCCTGGACGGCTTCCTCAGGGGTAATGAAACCTTTTCCCAGAGATATCTATATACCATCACATCACAGACAATCAGTCTGTGTGCTTAAATTGTTAGTAACACTGCCGGAACGCACCGCACCGCGCATGAGCGGATATTCCGGCAGTAGTACTAACAATGTGAGCACACAGACTGATTGTCTGTGATGTGCTCCAGCGGGACACAGCTTGTTAATCAGCTCCAGGAGCATGAGTGTACTTGGGAAGCACATGGAGGGAAGCCACAAGTATGGGCATTAAACTTTAAGGTAATTAATTGATTATTGTAATTGGCACCTGTTTCAGTTTATTGTGCACTGGTATATAGGCATCTCTATGTAGACATCTCTATGGCCAAAGGTAGTGCAACCAAGTATTAGGCTGAGGGTGCCAATACTTTTGTCTGGCCCATGTTTGGAGTTTTGTGTGAAATGATAAATGTTTTGCTTTTTGCTTTATTCTCTTTTGTGTTTTTTCATTGAAGACAAATTAAATGAAGATAATAATACCAAAGAATTTGTGATTGCAATCATTTTCAGGAAGAAACTGAGTATTATCTGACAGAATTGCAGGGGTGGCAATACTTTGGACCACAACTGTATATATATATGTGAAGTACAGTTCCAGAAGAGACTGATATATCAATTAATGGCAAAGACTGAGATATTCTGATATACATGTGGCCTCCAATATGTTTATTACACAAAAAAATGTAAAAATTACTATTTCAAGTTTTATTCATTAGTTGCTTCTTAGGTGCAATTAATCCTTCAAAATTTCTTTACAGATAAACATTTCCTATCATGCAAGATAATATCAGTTTCTGGACTTTACCCCTAAAGTGTACACGTGTCACATGCAGATGATTAACACAGGGTCCAAAGGAGAAGGAATGAAAATACAAATGTTTAATTAAAGGCGTTGTCCACCTCCGGGAATATTTTTTTTTATTTAATGTTTGAAGCTAAAAATTCTTTTTTTGCTATTGAGTTTAATTAGAAAATGCGCCATTTAGCTCTTATGGTACCTTTACATGCAGCTACAGGTAACAGGTTTTCCACAGGTAACTTACTGGTTGCAGTGAAATCATGGAGACAAGGTTCTATCTTGTTGCTGTGTACAAATGGAATAATCTCTCCATGTTACCTGTGAAAAACCTGTTACCTGTAGCTGTGTGTAAAGGTACCATTAGGCTGCCTTCACACTACGATTTTAAGGCATCCGAGTGTATCCATGTCAAATCGGATTGTGGCTGCCATGTATCCCTACGGGGCTTGGATATGTCCTTTTTGCATTCCGATTTAAGCACAATCCATAGCCTTCCGATTTAGTTACGGATCCAAAATCATAGCCTGCTGCGATTTTGGTGTCTGTGACTAAAATCGGACACCACGGATCTGTGACAGATCCGTGATGGTCCGTAGGGCTACATAATGGGAGCCTATGGACACCGGATCCGATTCTAAATCGGATCTAATGTCGGCTCCGTGATTATGTACTGAGCATGCCCCCCTCTCCTCTATCCTCCCCCCTGTCCTCTCCCCTCCAGTATGTGAAAAATAAAGAAAATCCTCCCAGAGGATACATTACCTTCCGCCGGCTCCATGCGACAGTCACCATGTGGTGGCTGAAAGACCTGTGGAGATGTCACAGAACTGGTCAGCTGACACGTCAGGTGACTGGCTCTGTGACATCACGAGAGGTCCTTCAGCCACCAGATGGTGACTGTCGCATGGAGCCGGCCGAAGGTAATGTATCCTCTGGGAGGATTTTTTTTATTTTCACATACTGGAGGGGAGAGGACAGGGGTGAGAATAGAGGAAAGGGGGGGCAGAGATAGAAGAGCGACAGGCAGGGAGAGACAGGGACAGACAGGGAGAACAGGATCCACACAGATCCTGCATCGGATCGGATAAGGATGGCTATTTGCCATCCAATTGCAGGGATCTGTGTGGATCCATGGCTGTCTGTGGGGATACGATCTAAACACGGATCCCCATGGACAGCCACAAATCGTAGTGTGAAGGCAGCTTAACAGGCTCTCTATTTCCCTATATAGTCAAATTTGATATGATTTGTGATCATTAGTTAGCTGAGAGAAGTTTAAAAAAAGACATATGAAAGAGTTCCATTGGACTCTTCTATTGGATCATCAGAATGAGTTCACTGACAGATTCTCTGTTAACTGTAGAGATAGGGAAGTAGGCCTTTGGGGGCTTGGATAGGGTCTGTTGTCCTACAGCAGCGGAAGTTCCTTGTTTTTTTGCGCCAGTGATTAATAGCAGTCACAAGCCTCTTTGTGCTGGTTTGATAAAGGTCATGTAGACTGTAACGTCACGTTATTTTGAATTATATTGGAGGATCTGATTCAATATATTTCACTTAAAGAGGACCTGTCACCCCCATCAAAGATTTCAATCTAAAGGCAGCACTGAATGCAGCATGTATGGGGGTGACAGGTCCTCTTTAATTTCACAAAATTCCTTCTCATCAGATTCTCAGTTAATCCATTCTGTAGACAGCAATAGAAAGTGCAATGTAGAAGAAATAAAAAGCAAACAATGTAACCTTTTTAATGAAACACAATTACAAATAAAATTATTTTTTGACCATAAAAAGAATGTCCTTAAGCAATTTAGACAGAAATCATAATTTTGGTTCATGCATAGAGACACAGTAGAGCAATTTTTTTTTATTAAAAGGCAACAATAACAATAAAAAATATCAGGGCATAAAATAAGGCCTTCACTTTTTATCCTGAAATGAAATTTAAAGCTATGAATTCCAATACTTAAAGCCTCACTTTAGACCCTGTGTCCACGGTGAAAAAGTGATTGAGAATTTTCTACATCAAATTTATATCAACTTTTGGAAGAAATTACGAGCAAAAATATTGCGCTTTTGCTATATAAAGGCTGATTTTTTGATTCAGAAACTTTTATATCCATCTCTAAGTGCTGGGCTGTTCCCATTTGATTCTGTGTGACCACCAATTATAGTACAGCATTTTCCCTACCGTACTCCAGGCACTTCCTGGTTTTGACTATGTCGCTCACCATGTGGGTCACATCCCCTACCCATGTGGGGTGTGAAACGTCCAAAACCAGGAAGTGCCTGAAGTATGGTGTGGTGCCACTGCAGACTGGTCTCAGATGAGAGGGGTTGCATTCCCGAGACCCAAAAACCTGTATCCAACATCACTCCAAATTCAGGGCAAGAGATCTTGGGCAGACCCAAAGCAGGGAGGGCCCCCGTTTTCAGGCTGGAGGAGCTGATAGGTAGAGGGGGTGGGGAGAGTGTAGGAGAGAAGGGAGAACGTCATAGGAGAGCAAAGGAGGAAAAGGAGTCCGAAGAGGATGAGGGAAGGAAGAGTCCCAGGGGACACGGAAGTGGAGGATCCACCCGTGGATCTCGAATCCGGCACCAACCCGAGTCGGGCAGAGGGATTGGTTGCCAGAGGGGAGCGGCCCTGATCTTGTATGGACACTTCAAGGTTCCACCAGGAAAACCGGAGGTCACTGCATCTGCAGGGGCAGTTGCTACAATCCGTGGATAATCTGCAGGACAGTGGCTAGAACTAGGGTCAGGGGACGTATTGGCCGTTGCCGGACAAGGCCCACAGCCACCAGCTTGGGACCCTGTTCACAAAGGTGCAGGGCAGGCGAAGCGGGAATCCAGAGCAGGGAAAGAGCAACCTGGAAAGGCCCACGAAAGGTGCCTTGGCCCAGCAATCCTGATCTCATTGGAGCTGACCTGGCTACACTCTGGAGAAGCGCAGCACCCGGGTGAGTAGTCTTGCCCGATCAGCAAGTAAAAAGGTAAAGAACTTCATGAACTCTAATCCTTCTGCACCATGTTACCTTCTACACCCCTACAGCCCCGTCCCTGCCATTAACTGTACCATCTGTCCTGGAGCCCCGCTCCACCTGTGGGGAGCGATACCATTCAAGCTGCACTACCAACTGCCTCAGCAGACCTAATCTGCAGTGTCGGCCACCCCTGGCTGAACACCATAGGTGGCGTCACATTCATCCCCTGTAAATACCCCTTTACTGCATGGCCAGAGCAGCGGAGCCGGGTCACAGTCACCATGAATTCCCCAAGAAAGTAGACTGGCACAGCTACCGAGTACCCACCGGCCCTTGCAGTAAGGAAAACGTCGCACTGTAATTGACATGTTGAAGATTTTAATGGATCAATGATCCGTAAAAATTTGCAAATGATATGTTGAGTTATAACGTGCATATGTCAGAACAGCACACATAAAGTCACATTGACTTTGTTGGCTGGCCAATATACCATTCGCACTTGCTGCACATTTTTACAAATACGCTGTACAAATGCACAGCAAATACACCAGCATGAGCACAGGGCCTTGTTGTCTGGCTTAGGTAACATTTTTTTTTAAGAGTGCCAAATCAATATTAGGCCATGGGACTTTTCTCTGTAGGGACTGTTAAGCTGTTATTACTGAGAAAACATATCCTACATTGAGGCATTACATGACACCCACTAAAAAACACAGTGAAGTTGATGGATGTGCTACGTTCCATTTGAAAGTACGGTATTTACTGTGTACAAAAACAGCAAGAACTGGACACAGTCACTCTACTACGGATCTTTTTCTTCCTAATCTATTATATAATTGCGAATGCTGCGAGTGCCCCTTTGTCGTCATGTGGATACGAACGAAGCATTGGCCGCGCAGCGGCCATTGCGAGCCGGCGAGTCGCTATGCCCGCGCAGCGGGCATGGCGAGTCGAAGCATTGGCCGCGAAGCGGCCATTGCGAGTCGCTCTAAGGCGACTCGCTATGCCCGCGCAGCGGGCATGGCGAGTCGCCTTAGCAGCGCGAAGCATTGGCCGCGAAGCGGCCATTGCGAGTCAGAGACTCGCTCTGCTAGAATCCCGATGCATTGTGCATCGGGCACCCATCTAGTACCTATATAAGGAGAGAAAGATTTTTGTACATTAATTAAAGGGAACCTGTCAGGTCCTCTGTGGGAAACACTGCACTATTCTCTTCATACTCAGCCCTATGAAAAAGTGGTGCTGAGGATTAAAACTCTTTAATGAACGCTGTTAAAAAGTGTATTGGAGGTCATTGAGGGGTTAACTAAATATTTAGCAGTAAATCTCAGAAGAGACAGTCTGGCACTTTAAGATTTTTAAACCAGGTTTATTTGGTTTCTCTAGTCTAAATTTAAGTACTGTATGTGCAATTCAGCTGCATTAGTTTTAAGATATATTAAGAGAACCTATAAGGTCCTTGGTGCCTCCAGAACCACGAGTAGTCCTGTGCACATAACAACAGTCCCTTCATGTAGTAGTGTGGCGCCCCGCAAATGCCGGCATCACAGAGGGGTACTACACCCGTAAAAGAGGTGTAAATACTCCAGCTGCAGGTGGAACCTAGGATCGTGGGTGGGACCAATTCCCAGCACTCTCACATTAGTTTAGGGTGGGAGGTTACCCGGGAGGGGATATAATCACCTCTAGGGGGAACTAGAGGGAGTTCAGGCAGTTAGCCTGAAGGAACAAGGAGGTCTTTGCTCCGAGATCTTTAGGCCTTAGTTCTCTTGGCTGAGGGACCAGGAGGAGATGGAGGAAGAGGAAAGGTTTTAGGAAGGCTGAGCTTAGTGGAACGAGGCGGAAGGTCAAACCGGGGCGGTTTCAAGCCGAACCGGAGGGAAGAAGAAGGGATCTTGAGGAGGTCCTGAAAGAGGGCACCCGACAAGACAAGTCCGGGCCCTAGAGTGAAAGGGAGATCCTCAGAGTGGAGCGCCCATACTCCAGGGAATATTAAAGTCCACCAAGGGAACGCCGGGCCCTAGGATCTAGCCAGAGTTCAGCTTTGCAGTCGGCAACCAGCTGCTGTGGCTTGTTTATCAGCCGCAGCACCCTGCCATCGGAGCAGTCTGCCTGCTTCCTCGCGGTACTACCTACATGGAGCTACTAGGTATAGATCAATCCTAAGCGGGGAAGAATGGACACGGGTTAGTTAACGAAGGTACACCAAGGGTTCCACCATACCACCTGGGATTCACTTGCAGCCACCCTTTAAGCTACCTGTTCTTGTAACATCTAAATGCTGAACTGTGAACTGTGACTGATGCTGCTACAAGTTAACAATACAGTACCCGGGAGAAAGTGACTTTGCTTCTGCGAGTATTTTCCTTTATTAACTTGTTTGCTTTCAGGAACGCTGCCCCGGAGGAACAGCCCTGCCTGTAGAGGGCTTAGTCATCCTAGCCACATTACCAGCTACCTCAGGCGGACTGTGGCGGCACTGGTGACTCATCACCAGAAACTACAGATGGCATCACGTGAACTGTATATATTTCCCCTGTAAATATAATTCCCCTTTTGAAGTGTCGACCAGGACACGGGATCAGGCGCGGCCACCACTCCCCGTGACACAGCAACGCTGCCCACAGAGCCTGATACCCGTGTATCCCAAAGCCTGGGGCTCGACAGTAGCATATATGGTGCCCCTCTGGTCAGTGCGCCACAATAGGGGTACTGCACCCATAACTGAGTGTGCGGTATTCCTGTCATTGGGGAGTGTAAAGTCAACCTGAGGCTCTTATCCCAGCATCCCTACACCTAACATAGGGGACCAATTGGCCACCCGTTACTAGGGTAACCGGTCCCGGTGGGAGGATCGTTAGGGTAGAAGGAGCGGGAACTAACAGACAGAATCAGTTAAGCCAGCCTTAGGAGTCTAGACTGAGGAACGAAGCAAGGAACAAATCCTAGAGGGACACCACAGGGAGGGTGCCCCGAAAAGGAGTAGCGACCTAGACAGAAGGAGGAAACCCATTACTGGACCTTGTCAACAGTCTGGGGGCATCCTGGTCCACAACGGGGTACCGGCTCCAAGGCACGGTGCAGGTGAGTCTAACCCTGAGCCATCAATACCAATGGGTCGTGGGTTTGCCCTGCAGCCCCGACCTCGTCCAGAACGTGTAGCCCCACCAGAAGCACTAAACCGGGTTGAGCCCCTTAGAGAAGAAGGGTAACCTCATAGCCCCCAACGGGCCTGGTAGACAAGTGGGTTGTGCAGGACAGCTCAAGGATAGTAATGAGGCACAAGCAAAGTCACAGAGGACAGTGAAGTTGCTAAGGAAGGAACACTTTGGGAGCCTCATAGAGACTTTATTCTTCCCAGTGACTACCCAGCCAGCTACCCACAAAGATTGTGTAACTGTGTACCTGAACTACTAAGAACTCTTGCCAGTAAAGTACCCATACAGAGCAAGCCTCCAGTGTCTTATTCTATTAAGCTAATCCACAGAGCAGCTACCACAACAACCAGCACAGCAGCTACACTGCCCTGGGGATCCCACTCCACCTGCAGGAAGCGTTATCAACTTGCTGCAATACCACCATCCCCGTCGGTCTGACAGCGGTGTTGGTGAAAACACCAGAAACTGCAGGTGGCGTCACGAAACTTCTATTTTCTGTTTATTTTGTTTTTTCTCTTTTCCAAATGACCCCAGGGTAGAGGTCCAGGCAGGCCACCAGTGACTTCCCCCTTAGAGTAAATGCCTGAATACCGAGTTCCCATAGACCCCTGGGCGGGTCACATAGATAAAAAAATTTTTAGATGAGGAATTTCTAAGAACCATTTATGAGATTCTATCTAGGGCTTTGACTAGTTAAGGGTGCGTTAATTCCCCCACTAGTTAGCCCACTTAACATGTTATCATGCACACAAAAGTGGCAACTTTGCCAGCACTATGCAATGCCGTGCATGCGTGTGCCTTTGTTCCGCTCAGCACTGACCTTCTCTGACACCGAATGTACACGTCCCAGGTTCAGATAGGCTCACTGCACATAATCACAAGTCATCACACTTCACACTTCAGGTCATGCACATTATTCTGATGCCGGTGTACATGTTCCGGCTTCAGAGAAGTATTGTTCGCATGACCAGAAGTGCAGACGACGTCCTATTATTTGCAATAGATGTGCAATTGACAGCAGAATCTAAGTGGTTAGTAAGGGGGTTAAAAGACCTTTTTTGACACCATTGGACCTTTGTGATTGTAATCACGGGTGCAAATGGATGTCTGATGACCCCAGGGTATGGTGACCTGTTAGATCCTGCTATTAGTAGGGTCTATCAGTCAGATTCAAATGAGACCCTGATAGGTGTCATGAGTGACCAGTGATCAAAGTAAGGGCCACATAACTCTGCACAGATATCTGTGCAGATATTGTTCGCAGATCTCTGGTTGCAGTGAAATCATGGACACATTGTTCCATTCTGTGGCCGTGTACAAATGTAAGAATGTGTCCATGATTTCACTGCAACCAGAGATCTGCGAACAATATCTGCACAGATATCTGTGTGTGTGACGTGGCCCTTAGAAATATTCATGTCACACAATGGGACTAAATAAAAAAGTTAAAAAGTGAAAATTTGAATTTTTTAATAGTTTTTTTACGTGTACAGCTATCACACAGTAAAAATGCTTTTTTTAGGGCTCCTTCACACTTGCGCTCCCCGCCTCTGCGTATTGCGGCGGGAAAGCACAACCCGAGCGCAGACACCACGCGTTCCTATATTTATCATGGGGATGCACAGTGATAGGCTTGGCTGTGGATTGCCGTGCGCACCCATTCACTTCCATGTGTGATTTGTACGCATGCGGATGCTTGCGTACAAATCACACATTCTCGTCTGAACCATGAACGCGACATGTCTCATTCATGTTGCGGACGAGAATGTGTGATTTGTACGCCAGCATCCGCATGCGTTCAAATCACACACGGAAGTGAATGGTTGCGCATGGCAATCCGCAGCCGAATGCATCACCGTGCGTCCCCATATTAAACATAGGGACGCGTGGTGTCTGTGCTCGGCTTGCGCTTCCCCGCCTCAATACGCCGAGTCGAGGAGCGCAAGTGTGAAGGAGCCCTAAAAAAGCATTTTTACTGTGTGATAGCTGTACACGTAAAAAAACAATACACCTGAAATCACTGTAATCGCACCAGTCCATAGAATAAAGCAATCTTATCAATAATGAGGCCCTTTTCACATTTCTGCGCATGTGCAGTTACCTGCGTTTGCCTGCCCTGCCCTAGCGCAAAAAGCAAGCGCAGGTGCTTTTCAGGAAAACGCAGAGCTGTACATGAACGCAGAGATGGCGAGCACCTGCGCTTGCCTGCGTCCCCACCACCATTACCTGCTATGGGGAGCGCAGGAGAGGAAATGCCGGGGATGCAGATCTGAAGAGGGGCGGAGTTTGAGTCTCTCAGGACGCGCCTGAGACGTCGTCAATGACGATGGCACAAAAATAAAAATAAGAAGTATTCCTGTACTCCTGTTTACTTGTTCTTTCTATCTCCCAAAAATCAGAATAAGGCTAGGCTCAGACCTGCATCATGCATTTGCTAAATGCATGAACTATTTTCATGTGCAAATGTGTAAAAACGCATGCGTTAACGCACCCATAGGCTTCAATGCAAAAAACACATTGCAATAGTGCAATTAGGGATGAGCGAGTACTAGAATACTCGGACTCTCTAGACTCGTAACGAGTAGGTCCCGATACTTGTTACTCGTTATGAGTATAGCGAGTCCAATGTAAATCAATGGAGAAGCGAGTAATTGCGAATAATTCCTCTGTTGCTGGACCCCATTAAGAGATAAAGAGATCTGGCAGCAAAGGAACAACCTGCAATTACCTAATTCATAGTTTAGAGGCCGGCAGTAAAAAGCCGCTAGCTATAAATTGAAACCGGATTCTCCCGGATTGTCCCAGTCCGGTTCAATCCAGTACCATAGACAGCCATGTTAAATTGAACCAGATTCACCCGGACCGGGTGAATCCAGTTCAATTCGGTTCTAAAAATAAGATAAAACCGGTCCGGGTCAATCCGATTTAATTTAACATGGCTGTCTATGGTACCGGATAGAACCGGAATTATATAAAAAACCAGACCGGTTCCCGGATTGGTAATGCATGACTGCGGCTGCGCCACTGTTGTTTTAGGCGCACCTCCTACCCTACCTCCCGATGCTATTTTGCTCTTTGGGCAGATTTGCTAGCAGGAGCTATTGTAGGACACTACAGTGTTTCCAGCTTTTTGCATCTGCTAATTCTGGTGAGTACAGCGCGTGCAATGTTCGGAACCATCAGTATTTATATGCTTTTTTAAATTGCGGTGGCTTGCCTCAACTGGGGCAAAATGCAAGCCAGCATGCCTGCCCATGTGCGTGTTCGGCTTGCAGCATGCAAAGGTGTTGCGTGCATGGACATGCACACGGCCTGCTTGCAGGTTGTGTAAAGGCATGCATGCATGGACATGCACACGGCCTGCTTGCAGCATGGACAGGCGTGCAAGTGTTCATGCATGGACAACTGTCAGCCACATTAGCTTCATGGCCATGAATGCATAGGCAACCTCATGGACCTCTACCAATTGTTTTCTCTTAATTTGTTGATGGATGCTTGTTTCATTTGTTATGTTAATGAATTTTATAATGTTGCATAGGCATTGTTGTTTCCTCTGTAAGTGTGTGTGTTTTCCGCTGTGTGATGTTTGTTTCTTTATTGTTGTAGGACTTTGTTGTTTTGGGGTGCCTTTAAATGTTCTCTCTGCTATTGATATGTACTCTGTGTTTCCGTACATGGGCATTTATGGTGCCTATTCATAGATGTGTTTTATTTATTTGCATATATCTAGGCTTGTTTCGAAAGCAAAGTCGACATGTCTTGATCTCGTCGAACCTTCAGACTTGTTGAGGTGGGTTTTGTGTGGTTGTCTTCCTTGTTTCTTTCCTTTTTTGTTGCCGTGTTTGCGTAGTGATCTTATTTCAATTTGCCCTCCACAGTATTTCTCAGATTCTGAATGGCGTCCGGAAGATGAGGAGCAGGGGTGCACCAAGCCCCACTGCCGCCTGAGCCGCGCAGGTGATGATCGGGGGGGGGGAAGGAGTGTGTGGGGTGCTGGCAGAATCCAGCGCTGCCGCCCCTCCAGCAGCGGGTGATGACTGGGGGGGTGCTGGCAGAAACCAGCGTTGCCGCGCCTCCAGCAGCGGGCGAGGTCCAGGGGGGGGGGGTGCTGGTGGAGCCCAGCGCTGCCGCCCCGTCAGTTGTGCTCCGGCGGGTCGCCGCTTACCTGCGCTGAGCCGCCGGCGCCATGACAGGGGGACTCTATGTGCATGAGGAGCCGCCCCCTTCTGCACTGCCGCTCCCCCTGCCTCTTGCCGTCTGAATGACAGGGCTCACACTGTCCAATGGACGGTGCGGCCCTGATGAGGAGGATGGGGCTGGTGCCGGAGAGGAGCATGTAAGTATCCTCATGTGGTCCCCCCTATTTGCCTGCATTTGTATTGTAGTTGGCCATTTGTACTGACAATTTTCTTTTTGTTGCCAGGGGTCTGAGTCATCTGGAGGAGAGACTGACGGCCCATCCATCAGTGGTCGCGCCAAAGCACGTGGCGGTGGGAAACGTCTAAGTACTTTATCCATAGTGTTTATGTAAATGAGGGGTGGGGAACCTCGGGCACCAGGGCAGAATGCATCCATTGATTACTTTTTTGCGGCCCCTGTGCTGATTCCAAGGGATTGCAGTGCTCAGGCTGGCAGACGCATTTTTCGTCTGTCTGCCCTTCAAATCCAGTTCACCATTGATCTCTATGCCTCATCCTCAGCTTTCCCAGTGAGGTATATGCTCCAAGCCTCTACTGTGATGTCTAGGGCTCTAGCAAACCTGGAAAAGCAGTCGAGAAACAACATGACCTATTTCACCCACACCAAAGAGAAGCAGCCACAGACACCACAGTAAGGGTGATTTTATTTTTTAAAGAAATAAAGCAGGTAATTTTCTAGTTGACCCATTTGGACGGCCCCCAAAGGTTTGTATACATTTTCAAATGGGCCTCACCAGAAAAAAAGCTTCCCCGCACCAGCTGTAAATCATAATGTGTTTTGACAGTGAACATTCTGTAAATTAAATGTTTGATTTGTCTCTTTATTGTCTTTCAGGCTACCAAAAGGTCTCATGGAGCAGGTGAAGAGGATGTGCTGGACGCAAACCTCCTGATCCAAACGGTCCAAGAACAGGCTCCCTTGTGGGACCAGCGCTCCCACCAACATACGAATATGGCGCACAAAATACAGCTGTGGGATGAGGTCTGTGCTGGGGTGGTCCACGGTTGGAACAGCCTGAATAAATCTGGAAAAGATCGTCACCCTATGTAATTTTTAGCACATTTCATGAGTCATATGGGTTTTGCGTTGAGTCGACATGTTTGCCAAATCACATTAGTCTCCATGTTGTTGACTAAGGTCATTTGGCCCTTTCTGTTTACTTTAACTTGGTTTGACCTAACCAGACACTCTCACTCTGGCCACAAACTGTTTCTTACTCGGTGTAACTGGTGTTTTCAGCAGACAATGGGGATTTTAAATTTCTTAAGAGGTTAGGTTAGATACTGGCCAAATGTATCTTTAGTGCACACACACACACACACACACACAAGTCCATGTTGATACTCATATTTCCTTGCAGGCCATGATTTGATATGGAAATGGAGGAATATCAGGGACTGTTACCGGAAGCACCTGAGAGCACAAGACAAGGCTTGCCGGGGTTGTGGTCCGAGAAAAACACCTTATAAATATGCCCACTTGCTCCACTTCCTGAAACTGTGCATGTTGGCAAGAGGGTAAAGCCCCAGTCACACATAACGATATCGTTAGAGAGATCGTTGTAACTGTGACGTTACAACGATCTCTCCAGCGATATCGTTATGTGTGACACTTTGCAGCGATCAGGCCCCTGCTGTGAGGTCGCTGATCGCTGCAAAGTGCTGTGGGTAATTTTTAGATTGTTGGTTTCCCGCTGGTCAGCACGCATCGCTGCGTGTGACTGCAAGAAACCAGCGATCTGTGACCTCACAGGGCTGGTTACTATGGTAAACACCGGGTATCCAGGCAGCGCGTGCTGTCTAGATATCCGGCGTTTACCATGGTTACCAGCGTCCTCCCTGCTTAGCACTGCCTGTAAGCAGGGAGAACGCTGGTAACTATGATAAACAGCAGGTATCCAGGCAGCGCGCGCTGCCTGGATACCCCGCTGTTTATCATAGTTACCAGCATTCTCCCTGCTTAGCACTGCCTATAAGCAGCGCTAAGCAGGGAGCGATGTCGGAGGTGGCTCCCATGGCCTGATCGCTGGGGAGATCTAACTGTTTGACAGCTCCCCAGCGATCAGGTAACGACGCTCCAGCGATCCCGGCAGGTCGTTATCGCTGTTGGGATCGTTGGAGCAATCGTTATGTGTGACAGCACCTTAAGTGTTTGAGTAAATGCAGAATTGACAATGATTGTGTTGCTGTCCAGACGTTTTTTGTCTGAGTAGTTACATACATAGTAACATAGTAACATAGTTTTTAAGGTTGAAGGAAGACTTTAAGTCCATCTAGTTCAACCCGTAGCCTAACATGTTGATCCAGAGGAAGGCAAAAAAAGCCCATGTGGCAACACTAAGCTCCACATTGGGGAAAAAATTCCTTCCTGACTCCAGGTACGGCAATCAGACTAGTTCCCTGGATCAACGCCCTATCGATGAATCTAGTATGTATAACCGGTAATATTATAGTTTTCAAGAAAGGCATCCAGGCCCTTCTTAAATGTTAGTAGTGACTCACTCATTACGACATCATGTGGCAGAGTGTTCCATAGTCTCACTGCTCTTACAGTAAAGAATCCATGTCTGTGATTATGATTAAACCTTCTTTCCTCCAGACGTTTAAGATGCCCCCTTGTCCCAGTCTCAGGCCTAAGAGTAAAAAGATCATTAAAAGGTCTCTGTAATGTCCCCTCATATATTTATACATTATTATAAGATCACCCCTAAGCCTTCGTTTTTCCAAGCTAAATAACCCCAAGTTTAATAATCTGTCTTGGTATTGCAGACCCCTCAGTCCTCTAATGACTTTTGTCACTCTTCTCTGGACCCGCTCTAGTTCAGCTATGTCTTTCTTATACACCGGAGACCAGAATTGTACACAGTATTCTAAGTGTGGTCGCACTAGTGACTTGTATAGAGGTAAAATTATGTTCTCCTCATGAGCATCTATGCCTCTTTTAATGCATCCCATTATTTTATTTGCCTTTGCAGCAGCTGCCTGACACTGGCCACTAAATGTGAGTTTGTCATCTACCCATACACCCAGGTCTTTTTCAGTGACAGTTTTGCCCAGTGTTTTACAATTAAGCACATAATTATACCTTTTGTTTCCTCTGTCCAAGTGCATGACTTTACATTTATCCCCATTAAAGCTCATTTACCATTTAGCAGCCCAAGCTTCTAGTTTACATAAATCCTCCTATAATATAAAATTGTCCTCCTCTGTATTGATTACCCTGCAGAGTTTAGTGTCATCCGCAAATATTGAGATTCTACTCTGTATGCCCCCTACAAGGTCATTAATAAATATATTAAATAGAAGCGGGCCCAACACTGACCCCTGTGGTACCCCACTGTTAACTGTGACCCATTCTGAGTGTGTTCCATTAATAACCACCCTTTGTTTCCTATCTTTAAGCCAGTTCTTAACCCACTTACACATATTTTCCCCTATCCCCATTGCCCTCATTTTATGTATCAACCTTTTGTGTGGTACCGTATCAAAAGCTTTTGAAAAGTCCATATACACCACATCCACTGCATTTCCTTGGTCCAGTCCAGAGCTTACTCCTTCATAGAAGCTTATTAGATTAGTTTGACAGGAATGGTCCCTCGTAAAACCATGTTGATAATGGGTCATGAGGTTATTTTTCTTCAGATACTCCAGTATAGCATCTCTTAGAAAACCCTCTAGGATTTTACCCACAGTAGAGGTTAAGCTTACTGGCCTATAATTTCCAAGTTCAGTTTTTGTCCCCTTTTTGAATATTGGCACCACATTTGCTATACGCCAGTCCTGTGGTACAGACCCTGTTATTATGGAATCTTTAAATATTAAAAATAATGGTCTATCTATGACAGTACTTAATTCCTGCAGCACTCTGGGGTGTATCCCATATGGGCCCGGGGATTTGTCAATTTTAGTGATTCTTAGACAATGCCGTAATTCCTCTTGGGTTAAGCAGGTGACATTTAATTGAGAATTTTTGTTATCACTGATCATATTGTCTGTCATGGGATTTTCTTGTGTAAATACTGTTGAAAAAAAGTCATTTAGCATATTGGCTTTTTCCTCATCCTCATCCACCATTTCACCCAGACTATTTTTAAAGGGGCCAACACCATCAATTTTTAGTTTCTTACTATTTATGTAGTTAAAAAATATTTTGGGATTCTTTGTACTTTCTCTGGCAATGAGTCTCTCTGTCTCAATCTTTGCTGCCTTGATTTGCTTTTTACAAATGTTATTTAATTTTCTGTATTTACTTAATGCCTCATCACTACCTACTTGCTTTAATTCCCTAAATGCTTTCTTTTTGTCACATATTGCACCTCTTACCGCTTTATTTAGCCATAGTGGTTTCCTCCTATTTCTAGCATGCTTATTCCCATATGGTATATATTGTGCACAGGTCCTATTCAGGATGCTAATAAACATCTCCCATTTGTGTTGTGTACTTTTATGTCTCAGGACATCGTCCCAGTTTATTGTACTAAGATCATCTCTCAACCGTTGGAAATTTGCCTTCCTGAAGTTTAGTGTCCTTGTAGCCCCTCTACTACACGTCTTAGTAAAGGATACTTGAAAGCTTAGTAAGTTATGATCACTATTACCCAAGTGACCTCCAACCCGTATATTTGATATGCAGTCCGGCCTGTTGGTTAATATTAGGTCCAGCAGTGCCCCCCTTCTTGTTGGGTCCTGAACCAGTTGTGAAAGGTAATTGTCTCTCATAGTTTTCAAAAACTTATTACCCTTGCTGGAACTGCAGGTTTCTGATCCCCAATGTATTTCAGGGTAGTTGAAGTCCCCCACAATAATAACTTCTCCCTGAGTCGCTGCTTCATCTATTTGCTTTATGAGGATATTCTCCTCCACTTCCATTATTGTTGGGGACTTATAAGAAACCCCTATCAGTAATTTATTATTTTTTCCCCCTCCCCTTATCTCCACCCACAGGGACTCTACATTTCCATTAGATTCACCTATATTATCACGCAGGATTGGTTTTAAGGATGATTTTACGTATAAACATACACCTCCCCCTCGCTTATTTGTACGGTCGTTTCTGAACAGACAATAGCCCTGTAAATTAACAGCCCAGTCATGGCTCTCGTCCAGCCAAGTCTCCGAAATCCCCACCATGTCATAATTATTTTCCAACAAACTCAATTCTAATTCCTCCATTTTGTTGGTGAGGCTTCTGGCATTAGTGTACATGCACTTTATGCATCTCTCTTTACCTCTATTCCTTCCTACTAGATTGACTGTTCTAATCCCACCCCCCATGCCACCCCCAATTTTATTACTTGTGCCCAGGTTACTATTTACACTATCTTCCCCTCCTATACAATGAATACCCTCCCCCCCAATCCCTAGTTTAAACACTCCTCCAACCTTCTAGCCATTTTCTCCCCCAGCACAGCTGCACCCTCCCCATTGAGGTGCAGCCCGTCCCTAGCATAGAACCTGTAGCCAATAGAGAAGTCGGCCCAGTTCTCCAGGAACCTAAACCCCTCCTTCCTACACCAATTCCTGAGCCACTTATTTATCTCCCTAATCTCCCTTTGCCTCTCTGGTGTGGCACGTGGTACAGGCAGTATTTCAGAGAATACTACCTTGGAGGTCCTTGCCTTAAACTTGCAGCCTAATTCCCTGAAATCATCTTTAAGGACCTTCCACCTACCTCTAACTTTGTCATTTGTGCCAATGTGCACCATGACCGCTGGGTCCTCACCAGCCCCTCCCAGTAATCTGTCAACCCGATCAGCAATGTTCCGGACTCGAGCGCCAGGTAGGCAGCACACTGTTCGACGATCCCTGTCTTTGTGACAGATTGCCCAATCTATTCCCCTAATAATTGAGTCCCCCACTACCAGCACCTGTCTGGCCTGCCCTTCTCTCCTGTTTTCCCCCTTACTGGAGCAGACACTCCTCTGGCTTTCAGAGGTTATGCCTTACTGCAGCAGTGCTATCCCTGAACTCGCACCCCCCTCATCTGCCAACATAGCAAATTTATTGGGGTGTGCCAGATCAGGGCTAGCCTCCCTGGCACCCTTCCCTCTACCCCGCCTTCTAACTGTCACCTAGCTGGCTACCTCACAGTCCTGCAGCTCCATACTACCATCCTCCCCCACATCTATCCCATTGAGCAGCTGTTCAGTGAGCAGCAGACTCCTTTCCATATTGTCTATGGATCTCAGCGTTGTCATTTAGATCCAGTATCTGGGCTTCCAAATGCACAATGTACTCACATCTCACACAGCAGTATGCACCCTCGACCGGCTGGTCAAGGAATGCATACATGTGGCAAGATGTACACTGGATGGCATTGCCAATCATGGAGCTCATTTCCTAATGGGGTTTGCACCAGACAGAAATGATAAGTAAAAAGAAATGCAAAGTATTAATTAAATACAACCAGCAATTCAATAAGTCCTCCCTTCCAAACTCCCTTAATCCAAAGTCACTGAATCACAAGTCACACACTTACTTCTGTCGCACTTGCTCTGTCACACGTAGCTCGTCACACTCGCTAGAAAATCAGATTTAAATCTTTTTTTTTTTCTCTTTTCCCTTAGCAGAAAATCAGCCTACAGCTCAGTGTACTTCCAAAGGACTGGAAGCCCCAACCAGCTGCTTCTTATAAACCCTTAATTATGCACCCCCACCCTTAATTAACCCCTTGTAAGTATAGCTATACCACAGGTTTTAAGTGCAAAGTAGTTAACCCTTTAACTTACAGGTAGTAAAATAAGAGACTATAAACTTGTAGAGAGAAAAGAAAGTTAAGAAAGCCCAATAAAATTAAAAAGGTAAAAAAAAAAAAAACAGTCAGCAATTCACACAGGTATTTGTTGCAGGATTCCCAAACACCTCCTCACTGAATCACAAGTCACACACTTACTTCTGTCGCACTTGCTCTGTCACACGTAGCTCGTCACACTCGCTAGAAAATCAGATTTAAATCTTTTTTTCTCTTTTCCCTAAGCAGAAAATCAGCCTACAGCTCAGTGTACTTCCAAAACTTCCAATACTTTCAAAATAAGCAATTTTTGTAATCGAAAACAGGTGTTTTCAAAGATCTCTGGGTGGAGTAATATTAATTTAAAACTGACAATGATATGTTTTTCTTTTTTGATAACATTCATTTTACAAACACAACACAAAAACATGGACCTAATAGAAAAATCTTAGTTGCGCGAAGCAAAAGATTAGCCGTCACAAATAAAGGACAGTGTTAGTTAATGTGTTAATGCTTAAAAATATCTTATCCAAAAAGCTTCATGTGCCTTTACTTTGCCTAACCATCACTTTTTCCCAATTGTGATTGATCTTTGCTAATTTTGCTTTTTCTATCTCATCCACAGGACACAAGGCCGTCCCCTGCTGGACCCTTTTTCTACAGGCTCCCAGGCACCAGTAACAGTCCCTGAACATGACAGCGGAGACAATTTTGGCCAGGCTGCACAACTAGTGATGGGCGAGTCCTAAATTACTCGGAATCGCTTGACTCTAGCGAGTCCGAGCCCGGGACTCGCTACTCGTTGCGAGCCTAGCGAGTCCAATGTTAATGAATGGGGAAGCGAGTAATAGCGAGTAATGTGCGATTTACAAAGCTTCAGGCTCTATCTGCTACAATAGCTAAATCATGTTTACTAGGCTCCCGCTGTCACAGCACAGTTAACTCTCTGCTTACCGGCGCTGCAACAACAAGAAGAAGGAAGACAGAAGAGAGAAGAAAGAAGAGAGAAGACCTGGGTCTTTGGAGGGATATGTGGTGGTAATAAAGTTGAAGTCTCTAATGGTGTCTCTGTCTTTATTTTTAATAAATAATTTTTCTCTGTGTGGTGTTTTTTTTAACCCTTTATTGGAGATTCTTAGTAGCCGGGTAAAACCTGGCCTGACATTAAGAATCTCGGGCTTAATACCAGCTTGTATAACAAAGCTGGTATTAACCCCTTTATTACCCAGCGTGCCACCGCCACCAGGGCCGCTGGATCCGGCTGGTTCCAGAAATACGGTGAAGCCCACGTCATTTTTTTTCTGAAAAATCAATAAAACAATCCTAAAAAAGGGACTGCATCTTTATTAACCCCTCGCCCATGGTCCAGGGGTTAATATAGATGCAGTCCCTTTTATTTACATTGTTTTATGGATTTGTCAGAAAAAAATTTGACGTGGACTTCGCCGTATTTCTGGAACCAGCCAGATCCAGCAGGCAGCGACGGGCTGCCCCCAACCCCCAGGTGCCTATTTGTACCTGGCCGGACACAAGAATATAGGGGAGCCCTTTTTTTTAATTATTTCATGAATTTCATGAAATAATAAAAAAAAAATGCGTGGGGATCCGCGCAATTTCTATGTCTAGTCAGGTACAGCTAAGCAGCTGGGGGCTGGAATCCGCAGCGCAGGGAGGCCCAAGCTTTCTGGGCACCCCCCGTTGCAAATTGCAGCCCGCAGCCGCCCCAGAAGATGGCGCGTTCATTGAAGCGCCATCCTCTGGCGCTGAACCCCGCTCTTCCAGCGGCCCTGGTGGCGGTGGCACGCTGGGTAATAAAGGGGTTAATACCAGCTTTGTTATACAAGCTGGTATTAAGCCCGAGATTCTTAATGTCAGGCCACGTTTGACCCGGCCACTAAGAATCTCCAATAAAGGGTTAAAAAAAACACAACACAGAGAAAATTTTTTATTAGACATAAAAAAAAAGCCATTAGGGACTCCATCTTTAATTAAAAAAATCCTCTTCCGTCCGACGTAGTCCAAAACGCGATGTCCTCTCTGCTACATCCCTGTGCATAGATATAGATGTCTATGCACAGGGAATGAGCAGACTGAGAACAATCTCAGCTCTGCTACATCATCTCTGTGCACAGACATTCATGTCTGCACACAGGGAGAGCAGGCGGGCTCTAGGACCCTGGAGCTGCGGCAGCCTGCAGGACCCGAGCCCGACACAGAGCAGATTGCCAGACTCGTTACTGTGCGAGTTTCCCTGCGATTACTTGCACAGTAACGAGTCCAATGCAAGTCAATGGCAATCCTAGTTTTGTCAGAGTCTCTGACAAAACTAGGATTGCCATTGATTTGCATTGGACTCGTTACTGTGCGAGTAATCGCTGGGAAACTCGCAGAGTACCGAGTCCTGCGAGTCCCTTACTACTCGCAGAGTAACAAGTCCTAGCGAGTAGACTCGCCCATCCCTATGCACAACCATCAGGAGCCCAGCATGCTGGCTCTACTGCAGGTTCCTGTCAACACACGAGCCACGCACAAGCCAGTGCGACAGGTTTGTCCCTATCTGTACCCTCTGACTCAGGTGCAACCAGTTGAGCTGGTCCTCGGCCTGGACACCTGAGCCAGAGAGGAACAGATAGGAGTAGTCACCCTGAGGAGGTACATATGACAGAGATCCCTCAAGCGATGTGGAAGGAGCTGTCTGTCCAAATTACCGAGGGCTTACAGCGACTCCACATTGACTTGATGGATCTCAGGTCAAATGTATAGATTCAGTCCAATACATATCTGAACACACTGTCCAGGGAGATGGAAAACATGTCAACTAAGCAGCAGGCATACATAATCGCGTGCTGTCAGAAGGCTGTGGGTACAGCCAGAATGATGGGCCCCAATAAGCAGGCAGCCCAACAGTCTAGGGCCACCCAGCACCCTTCCCACAGTCCTCCTCCAGAAGGAAGCTTTGAGCCAAATCTACCTTGTTCCTCACCAGCCGGGGCATATACCATAAGTGGCCCAAGCGGACATCACACCATAGAACAAATCAGGTCAAGGCGTGATGTGAACCAGCCACATAAGAGCCACATAGAAAGTGTCCGTCCCTAGCATATTGACCATCCACAATGTGGCTATATGGGTTATGTTTCCCAAACCAACATAACTACTGCAGTCATGACCATTGCCAGGGCGTCAACCATCACTACCCAGGCACAAACATTTATTGCCTCATATGGGTACCCCTTCCCTCAGGGAGAGGCCCCCTCAACATTTTGCTCTAGACTGTGAGCCCTCGCGGACAGGATCCCTGGCCCTATTGTACCCGTACGATTGTTTTGTCGATTTGTGGTCGTTCTTTGACCACTTGTCTTTGTCTACCCTCTAACTTGTACAGCACCATGTATCCTAATAGCGCTATATAAATACCTAATAATAATAATAATAATAATAATTTTCACAAATGCCCATTAGCAGCTACAGTGTTGGCCAAAAGTATTGACTCCCCTGCAATTCTGTCAGATAATACTCAGTTTCTTCCTGAAAATGATTGCAATCACAAATTCTTTGGTATTATTATCTTCATTTAATTTGTCTTAAATGAAAAAACACAAAAGAGAATGAAGCAAAAAGCAAAACATTGATCATTTCACACAAAACTCCAAAAATGGGCCGGACAAAAGTATTGGCACCCTCGGCCCAATACTTGGTTGCACAACCTTTAGCCAAAATAACTGCGATCAACCGCTTCTGGTAACCATCAATGAGTTTCTTACAATGCTCTGCTGGAATTTTAGACCATTCTTCTTTGGCAAACTGCTCCAGGTCCCTGATATTTGAAGGGTGCCTTCTCCAAACTGCCATTTTTAGATCTCTCCACAGGTGTTCTATGGGATTCAGGTCTGGACTCATTGCTGGCCACCTTAGAAGTCTCCAGTGCTTTCTCTCAAACCATTTTCTTGTGCTTTTTGAAGTGTGTTTTGGGTCATTGACCTGCTGGAAGACCCATGCCCTCTGAGGGAGACCCAGCTTTCTAATACTGGGCCCTACATTATGCTGCAAAATTTGTTGGTAGTCTTCTGACTTCATAATGCCATGCACACGGTCAAGCAGTCCAGTGCCAGAGGCAGCAAAGGAACCCCAAAACATCAGGGAACCTCCGCTATGTTTGACTGTAGGGACCGTGTTCTTTTCTTTGAATGCCTCTTTTTTTCTCCTGTAAACTCTATGTTGATGCCTTTGCCCAAAAAGCTCTACTTTTGTCTCATGTAACGAGAGAACATTCTTCCAAAAAGTTTTAGGTTTTCTCAGGTAAGTTTTGGCAAACTCCAGCCTGGCTTTTTTATGTCTCGGGGTAAGAAGTGGGGTCTTCCTGGGTCTCCTACCATACAGTCCTTTTTCATTCAGACGCCGACGGATAGTATGGGTTGACACTGTTGTACCCTCGGACTGCAGGGCAGCTTGAACTTGTTTGGATGTTAGTCGAGGTTCTTTATTCACCATCCGCACAATCTTGCGTTGAAATCTCTCATCAATTTTTCTTTTCCGTCCACATCTAGGGAGGTTAGCCACAGTGCCATGGGCTTTAAACCTATTGATGACACTGTGCACAGTAGACACAGGAACATTCAGGTCTTTGGAGATGGACTTGTAGCCTTGAGATTGCTCATGCTTCCTCACAATTTGGTTTCTCAAGTCCTCAGACAGTTCTTTGGTCTTCTTTCTTTTCTCCATGCTCAATGTGGTACACACAAGGACACAGGACAGAGGTTGAGTCAACTTTAATCCATGCCAACTGGCTGGAAGTGTGATTTAGTTATTGTCAACACCTGTTAGGTGCCACAGGTAAGTTACAGGTGCTGTTAATTACACAAATTAGAGAAGAATCACATGATTTTTCGAACAGTGCCAATACTTTTGTCCTCCCCCTTTTTTATGTTTGGTGTGGAATTATATCCAATTTGGCTTTAGGGCAATTCTTTTTGTGTTGTTTCATTGAAGACAATTTAAATGAAGAACATAATACCAAAGAATTTGTGATTGCCATCATTTTCAGGAAGAAACTGAGTATTATCTGACAGAATTGCAGGGGTGACAATACTTTTGGCCACAACTGTACATGCAATGCCCACTATGCAGGCATAGGCTTGGTGCCTCGAAAAATTAGCCCAAGGGGCTGTATTGTGCTTGATGACAAAACAAAATGGTGAATCATCATCACAAGCGGATCGGCTGGTAAATTTAAAAGAAGAAAACTTATTGTGTAGTTTTCAGATCCTGAGGAAAATGTTGCAGGAACATGAATAAGCTAATCGTCTGAGATGATGGAGATACTTCTTGTCCGCAAAGGGATGAATGTTAAATCCGGAATCATGATATCATATTTATTATGATTATGTGAGTTTAGCTTTGGCTACTGTCGTCTGGAGGGCTTACGAACTGTGGTGAAATCCAGTCCTTATTGAATTTTATCAGAGTCAGCCTGTCAGCATTCTCTGGAGTAAGCCGTGTCCTTGTATCAGTGATGATACCCCCAGCGGCACTGAAAACCCGCTCAGAAGTCACACTAGCAGCAGGGCAGGCCAGCACCTCCAATGCATACAAGGAGAGCTCTGTTCAAGTCTGAAGCTTTGATACCCAGTAATTAAACGGCACAGAAGGGTCAGTAAGGAAGCTGGTACTGTCACTGACATACTCGTTGACCATGTTGGTCAATTTCTGTCTCCTAGACAAGGTAACCAGAGCCAAAAGCCGTTGCTGATTCGATGGTTTATTGAACATGGCCCAGTGTGTGGACATCTTACCACCACCTCTTTGGACATTGTGGGCGTGTGTGTCCCGATCAATGGCTGCTGTTGCAAAAAGCTGCTACTTCTGGGGAGAGTGGTGTCTGACAGTGATATTGTCCGCAAGTTTTCAACAACAACCGTCTTGAAATAATCTATTGTTAAGCCCCTTGGTGACTGCAACAGCAGCGAAGTAAATTTGTCTTTGTACCGTGGGTCCAGAAAGGTGGACAACCAGTATAGGTTGCTGTGATAAATGTGAAGCACGCGTGAGTCTTCTGACAGACAATTACACATGAAGTCAGCCATGTGTGCCAAGCTGCAAAGACTCAAATGTTTGGTGTCACCAGAAGGATGAACAATACCCATCGTTGTCTCCAAATCTATCTCCGCCTCCTCCTCTCCATCCCACCCATGCTGTACCGACATAAAGCTGGGGTTGGGAGTACCATCAGGGTTGACATCGGTACCACCGAAAAATAAATCCTCTTCTTCATCGTCTTTGTCACATTCTTCTTTTTGACCCAATGTTGCCTGATGATATTGTCTTTGCTGGCTAGGATCAGCAATGTTTAAATCTGGCTCCATATCCATCCGCTGGGCCCTCAAATATTCAGCTTTTAGATTCATTAGCGATTCTTTTAGGAGACATAGGATGGGGATGGTGACACTGATAATCGACTGCAGGGCCGCACCGTCCGTTGGACAGTGTGAGCCCTTTCACTAAGGCGGCAAGCTGGCAGGGGGAGTGGCTGTGCAGAAGGGGGTGGCGCCATATGCACACAGGGTTCCCCTGTTATGGCGCCGGCGTCAAGGGGCAGGTAAGACCTGCCGAGGCAGGGGTCGGCGGTTTCTAGTCTCTGACAGCCCCTCCTCTCCCCCCCGGTCCTCAGCATGTGGCTCAGGCTGCAGAGGGGCTTGGTGCCCCCCTGATCGACTGATCTCCGCTCACAAGTTTGGTGCAGTAATCAAAGTTATCTAGCATCTCAGAAATGTCAGCGATCCACACCCACTCCAGAGTACTAATGTGTCTTGGCTGAGTCACGGTCTGACGGGCATGTTGATGCTGATATCCTGCAATTGCCCTCTGCTGCTCAGTAATCCATGCTAACATATGAAATGTTGAGTTCCAGTGTGTGGGCATGTCACAAATTAGTCTGTGGTTGGGCAAATTAAAGTGCTTTTGAAGCGCTGAAAGACTTCCAACAGCTGTTGTGGAATGTCTGAAATGGGCACAACTTCGCCGCACCTTCTCCACTAGGTCTGTTAACTCGGGGTATGTTTTCAGAAATTTCTGAACTACTAGGTTCAGCACGTGAGCCATGCAGAGCTCGTGTACAAGGTTA
Source organism: Allobates femoralis (assembly GCA_033576535.1). Classification (NCBI taxonomy): domain Eukaryota; kingdom Metazoa; phylum Chordata; class Amphibia; order Anura; family Aromobatidae; genus Allobates; species Allobates femoralis. The sequence continues at coordinate 397,414,253 of JARQOC010000003.1, read as the reverse complement.
CCGCGGTTTAGTGCTGCCACAAGGTTACGACCATTATCGCTGACGACCAGACCGGTTTGAAGTTGCAGTGGGGAGAGCCACTCATCAGTCTGTTGCTTTAGAGCTTTCAAGAGCTCTGCTGCAGTGTGAGATGTGTGACCTAAACAGATTGTGAGCTCCAAGAGAGACAGCATTACTCATGTATGTAAAGTGCTATGGAATTAATAGCGCTATATAAATGAATAAATATTATTATTATAAATATTATTATCAGCTTCAGCAGAGCCTGTTGTCACCTTGCTGAAGCGCTGCTGCAAAGCTCCCAACTTGGCCGTGATGTTGATGGCAAGTCAGGATTGGCCGATGAAGCGGAAGAGGCAGATTGTGGACTGGGCGTTTATGATGAGGCGGACACTCTGAATGATGTTGTGCCTGCTATTCGTGGTGTGGGTAGTATCTCTGATGGTCCACTTTGAGAAGTTGGCACACTCTCCACCAGGTTGATCCAGTGTGCCTTGAGTGAGATGTATCGTCCCTGTCACCTACTACTTGTCCACGTGTCCGTTGTTAGGTGTACTTTCCAGGTTACAACATTGGTGAGTGCACGCTTTAGGTTGTTTAGGACATGCTCGTGTAACGCGGGAACAGCACAACGAGAAAAATAGTGGCGGCTGGAAACTGAGTAGCGTGGTGCTGCCACAACCAACAGCTCCCGAAAAGACTCACAAGCCACAAACCGCAGCTTGGGAGGAGTATGTATGAGCAGGACCTGCATTATCTACACTAGATTGTGACGGACGGATCGGAGGTAGCCTGGCAGTGTTTGTATCAGAAGAAAATGTTTTGGAACCCTGGTGTTGCGACCACTGAGTAGGGTGCTTAGCTGACATGTGCTTCCGCATACTGGTGGTGCTCATGTTGCCTGTGCCGTGGCCTCTGCTTAGCCTTGCATGGCATATAGTACAGATGACGACATTTTGTTGTGAAGGGCTATCCTTAAAAAAATTCCACACAACGGCTGACCGACCTCTAGGCTTGATTGGTGGCACCGAGGGATTGTTCTGTGCCACAGTTGACACATTTTGGGCCACAGGGGACAAAACCAGTCACCACTTTGGACTGCGATGCTGGCTGCGTGCGATAGTTAAGGTACCGTGCGAGCTGGAGGTGGTATTACAGCAACGCACTGGCTTTGTACGATTTTTTATAACCGGAGAAAACCGTATTGTCCCGGTTTGCCCTGATCCGGGTCAATCCGGTTCAGTTTAACATTGTTGTCTATAGGACCGGATTGAACCGGACCGGGACAATCCGGGACAAACCGGTTTCAATTTACAGCTACCGGCTTTTTACCACCGGCTTATAAACAATGAATTAGGGAATTGCAGGTTTTTCCTCTGCTGCCAGACCTTTTTATAGGGTTCAGCAGCACAGGAATTGCATTTCCCTTGATTTACATTGGACTCGTTACTGTGAGAGTAATCGGTAGGAAACTCACAGAGTAACAAGTAGAGCGAGTACCCTACTATTCGCCGAGTAACGAGTAGTAACGAGTGGACTCACTCATCCCTAAGTGCAATGCATTTCACGCTATGCGTTTTTGGTAGAGCACCCAAAAACGTGGTCGGCAGCATTTTTGGGCTTGTTATTGAAAACTCATGCGTATTTTAACTTGGAAGTCTATGGGAAACGCATGCGTAAATGCATGCGTTAAAAATGAACACACATGTCATGGAAATGGCAAGGGGGAAAAAGCATCCTTTAATGCATCCCTCAAACGGATGCAACATCCCAAATGTGACCCTGGCGTAAGGCTCAGTTCACATTTATCCTGTGCAACCTGCTAAGTGCTTATGTCACCTTTTCTATGTAAATTCCCCCAAACTACAATTCAGAGAAAACCCCCGACGGAACTACTCACTATAATAAGGCAAATGGAGCCACTTTGGACTCTGTCTGGTCTTTGTTGTTGTGGTGTCTCATGATTTCAAGCATTCTTTTAGCGCATAAATGTGTTGAACCACAGTTCTGTGCACGCTAAAGGCTACATTCAGACGTACTGTTTTTGCATCCGTTTTCTGCAGTGCACTGCACAAAACAGATCACTCAAATGAAATCCCAGCCAGGTCAATGGGTTTTCATTTTTTGCCATTTAGATAGGGCACTTGCAAAGTAATCCGTTTTTACACTTTAAGAGTGTTCCAATTTATGAATGAGTGTGTTAGTTTCTGGGTTTTTCTCCTGTCTTTTTCCCATAGGAGCCATTGTCAATGTAAAAAAAAACACAGCACCCAAAATGCAGTAAAAAACAGATCAGTGACGGATGATCTGTTTTTTGGTGCTTTTTGGAGGACAGCTCCTGTTTTAACCCCTTCCCGACCTGTGGCATTGTGGAACATCATGGGTTTCAGATACTTCTCGACCTGTGGCATTCTACAACGTCATGGCGGGATCGCAGTTCTGTAGTCCTAGTGAGCAGGGTTGCCAAAAAATCACCTAAGCTACAGGTGGGAGGGGACCTCTATTTGATCTCGGGAGGGCGGCTTTGCCACTCCGTGCCTGCAATTGCTGTGATTGGGTGCTGAACTTTAAATGGTCAATCACAGCAATTGTAATTTTCACCAATGAAGTTTGATAAAATATTGCGATCCAGCCATGGCTTGTACTGCAATAGCACCAACCATTGCCTGAAGCTAGGTGACCTCAGTGTCATCCCCTTCAGATCTGATTGGAGCTAGCGTACATGTGATACTATCTCTCTAATCAGATGTGAAGGGGCAGTGTGATCTGTTGCTGCCCTCCCACCTCAGACTCATTCCATGGGTGGAGGCTGACGAGAGGTCTCCTGCTGCCCTGTGAGCTGCTGCCACCACCACCTGTCCGACTGCTGCTGCCGATCTCTGGTGATATCTGCTGCCATCCGCTAACCTTCCTGCCCTCCAATTGCGCTCCCTGCCCTCTGATCACGCCCCCTGCCCTCCGATCATGCTCTCCTGCCCTCCAATAGTGTGGGCTCCTGCGATCTGCTGCCGCCAGCTCCTGCAGCACCCAAGTGACTTCCCATCACCCCTCGCCCCCTGCTGCTTGCCCACCACTATGACTCCCACTGTCCTCTGTTGTGCTGCCCGCTGATGCATACCCGCCTGTGCAAAGGGGGGATGGTGGCATGGGCATACCCAGCGTGGGGCAGGGGGGGGGAGCTGCCCCCCCAGAAGGGATCCTGTCGCCTCTTTGGCCAGCGAAATATCTACGGGAACCTGGCGTTGTATTTTCCCTGGGCACCACCTGGCCTCCTGCTGCAGAGCCCGAGGTCTCTCCCTGCCGGCCACATCTTCCGTCTCCCCCCTCTGCAGTGTGAGCTGGCTTTTCTCTTCTCCCGCTCTCAGCTGACAGCGGGGGCAGAGAATCTGAAGCCGCCAACTCCTGCAGTCCATTGTACACGAAGCGTCTATTAGACGCTTTGCATGTACAATGGAAGCCCTGATTACCGGCATTTCTGGGTCAGGGTCATGTCATCAGGTCACCTGATTACACTGATGATGTCACCTGGCAGAGGCGACAGAAGGATGGAGCGTAGCATTCCACACTGGAGCTAAGGAAGTCAGGGGGCATTAACGTAATTAGGGGAAGGGGGACAGGGTTGGGGGGGTGTATGAGGAGCAGAGTGGGGGAGTATGAGGAGTAAACTGAGGGGAGAGTATAGGGGGTGTATGAGGAGCAGAGTGGGAGGAGTATGAGGAGCAAACTGGGGGGAGAGGATAGGGGGTGTATGAGGAGCAGAGTGGAGGGAGCATGAGGAGCAAACTGGGGGAACAAGGTGGGGAGAGAGTATGAGGCACAAGCTGGGGGAGTATGAAGAGCAAATTGAGAGGACAGGGTGGGGGGGTGGGGAGTGGATGGTGGGAGTATGAGGACCAAACAGGGGGCAGGGTGAGGGGAGTGGATGCGGGTATATGAGGAGCAAACTGGGGGACAGGGTGGGGAGAAGTATGAGGAGCAAACTGGGGGAGAGGGTGGGGGGAGAATATGTGAACCAAACAGGGGAGAGGATGGGGGGAGTATAAAAGGAGCAAACAAGGGGAAGAGGTATGGGGGAGTGGTGTATGTGGAGACAGCATGAAGAGAAAATGGGAGATTTGAGGACACGATACGGAGCAAGGGGAGATGGGTATAGACACAGTATGTGGAGGACAGTATGGGAAGCAAGAGGATAAATTTGAGGATCCAGTACAAGGAGTAGGGGAAAGATAGCTGCGGCACAGTATGTGGAGTGAGGGAGGATTATATGGGTGTGGAGACAGTATGCAGAGTGAGGGGTATGGTTGCGACACAGTATGTGGAGTGAGGAGGGATAGGTGTGGACACAGTATAAGAAGTTGGGGGGGTTAAATGGGTGTGCATACAGTATAAAGAGTGACGGGGGATGGCTGCGACACAGTATGTGGAGTGAGGGGGGATCGGTGTAGACACAGTATGTAGAGTGAGGGGGATGGTTGCGGCACAGAATAGAGTATGAGTAGTGTGGGGTTGTATATAGAAGGGGCAGCATGCAGGGACAGTATGTTGAGGATGGGGAATTTGATGAGATAGAACAGTATAAACAGTGGGCAGTATAGGGGGACACATAATGTTAGAGGACAGTGTGACCAGGGCACCCAGTATGGAGGGAGAGGGCAGTGTGGAGGGCATGTGCCATGAGAAGGACAGTGTGTAAATCATATTATGTGCAGGGAACAGTGAGGAAGAGCACATATTTATTACAGGGTCAGTGTAGGGCAGATATTTTTACTTAGGAGAATTTTGACAATTCTGCTTTTTCTAAGGGTATTGTGCCAGGATGTCCAGCAGTAGACCGGAGAAGACGGACATCTGCAGAGATGAACTGCGGATGTGAAAAGTCATCAATGTGCCTGGACAAGATGAAGATGGAGCTGAAGGAAAGTAATAGACGACCCCGATCGGAGACAACTTCATCTATAAGGTGCCTGGATGTAAATAATTATTTGTGATAATGACTAATTCTCATAAGTACTGTGGTTCCTGTATGCTCCTATTGATGGTTGGTAACAACAATTCCCAGTACCCTTATCATTGTTAAGGATGTAGTAGGAGTTGTAGGTTGTAGGTTCAACCAAGGATGCATTAAACTTGCATGCAGTGAGAAGATCAGTGCTAGAACTAAGCACATCGACGTCAGATATCATCATCTACATGATTTGATAGATCGTGGCATAATTCAGTTTGTTTATTGTGAGACTGATAAGATGTTAGCTGACATTTTGACCAAGCCATTGCCACGACCTAGGTTCAAAGAATTGAGAACCATTATGGGACTAACAGAATAAATAGTTGTTGAGTGGGGGTGTTGGCCTAATGCATATTAATCTGTATGTATTGCAACAACTATTGTTTGTTTAATATGATGTGATTTTATGTCTGCATGCATATTGTTCAGATGTCAACAAAGTTGAAAAAAAAAAAAAAAAAAGGTCCTCATTCAGAGACAGGATGTTTCTCCCCCTGCTCCCAGCATGTACATTCTAGTGTGGAACTGGAAGCTGAAGGTCACAGCAGATTTCTCTCTCCCTCTCCCAGAAACCAGATTGATCCTATTCTCATGTTGTAAGCTGGATGTTATTAATGCTCAATAAATGAACATTCTCTGTTGCTCACTGTGGACATCACGCTGATTAACCCGCTGCTAACAGGTTATGGGCCCAGGAGTTACAGAAGTCCCAGACCTCCAGAGCACAGAGATAGAAAGACAACAGCGAACTGAGAAGTAAAGATGGCCACCACCAGCAGCTCAGCAAAGTTTACAGTGCCAAGCCTGAATAACCAGAACTACCAATCCTGGAAATTCAAGGTGAGGATGCTGCTGATAAGAGAAGGTACGTGGAAATACACTCAGGAGCCCAAGCCTGACCCAGTACCACAGGACTGGCTAGAGATGGATCAGAAAGCACAGAGCACCATATCACTCAGCATAGAGGATGATCAGATCGTGCATGTGTGTAAGTGTGAATCTGCAAAGGAAATGTTGGAGCAGCTGCAGAAAGTACATTAGAGGATAAATCTAAGTAACAAACTCTATTTAATGAGAAAGCTATATCAGTCTAAGCTACACAGTGACCAGGACATGCAGGACTACATTAGAAGCACTCTAGAGACTGTAGAGCGCCTGCGGGGCATTGGGGAAGATATGAAGGACTTCCATGTAGCAGCACTACTACTTAGTGGTCTCCCAAAAAGCTATGACATGCTTGTAACTGCACTAGATGCAAGCCCAGATGATGAGCTTACATTGGAGTATGTCAGAGGAAAGCTTGTAGATGAATATAAGAGAAAGGCAGAAAGTGTGAGCAGCAAAATATGCAACAAGGAAACTGCTTTACAAACACAGGACGTGCCCACCAGCAGAAACCACCCTAAAGAAACACGTGAATGTTTTGTATGCAAGAAGCCAGGTCATTTAAAAGCTGAATGCAGAATCTGGAAAGCTAAAATGAATCAGCTGAAGGAGCAAAACAGTCAAAGAGTTAAGAGTGCTATATTTGAAAATAATGATCCTGTAAATACTGAAGCTGCATTCACATTAGTCAATGCATTTAAATCAAAGCATGCGTGGTGTATAGATTCTGGTCCAACCAGTCACATGACCAATGACAGAGACTTCTTTACTAAGCTTAACCAAAGCAAGTCAGAGAAAGTAATAATGGCGAATGGTCAGTGTATGAACTCAGAAGGCATAGGAGATGGTTATATTGATTGTAACATCTCTGCAACGCAAAGCAAAAGGATTCATGTAAAGGATGTACTATATGTGCCTAGTCTTGAAAGTAATCTATTATCCGTGAAAAAGCTTACAAAACAAGAGAATGAAGTTACGTTTAAGCACGATAGCTGCATCATCTCAAAGGAGGGTCACACACTAGCAAAAGGAAAAATCAAAGATGAACTGTATCAGTTGAAATGCAAAGAGTGTGTATACACAGCTAAGCAAGAAATGCACAAGAGCTGTATTCATGTATGGCACAGACGGCTTGCACATAGAGACCCAGAAGCAATAAGAAAGTTATTTCAAGAACACTTAGCTGATGATATTACAATTGATCCATGTACCAGACAATGAGGTGTACCAGCTGTATCAAAGGGAAAATATCCAGAAAGGCCTTTCCTAAAAAAAGTACTACAAGAACAGAACAGCCACTAGATTTAATACATACAGACATATGTGGCCCAATGCATATTCAGACCCCTGGAAAGAAGAGATATTTTCTTACATTTATTGATGACAATTCAAGATATACAGTTGTCTATCTACTTCACAGCAAAAATGAAGTTCCAGAGAAACTTGAAATATATCTAGCTGAAGTATATAACAAGTTTGGGAGAATGCCAAAAATTCTACGTGCAGATAATGGGACTGAATATACATGTAATGAGACACAGAGCATTTTAAAGAAAAATGGAATCATATTTCAGACTACTGTACCATGCAACCCTGAGCAAAATGGTGTAGCAGAAAGAAGGAACCGAACACTCTGTGAAAGCGGAAGGAGTATGTTATTTAATGCAAATCTACCTACAGTATATTGGGACGAAGCTTTTATGATGGCTTGCTATCTTCAGAACAGACTACCAGGTAAAGCGACAGAGAAAACTCCATTTGGGCAATGGAATATTGCAAAGCCAAAACTACAGCACATAAGGATTTTTGGAAGCAAAGCATTTGCACACATTCCCAAAGATAAACGAACTAAGTGGGAATCTCACGCTTAGGCTAGGGCCACACATAAGCCCTTGGTCCGTTTTTTGGCTTCATTTTTGGCTTTTTTTTTCTAAGTCCAAAAACTGATAGAAAAACGGATTGGATGTAATAAACACCCTGTCCGTTTTTTTCTGCACCTAAAAACATTGCTAGGTCCGTTTTTGAGCCAAAAACGTTGCTAGCAACGTTTTTGGGGTCCGTTTTTTTTAAAAAAAAAAACATTTTTAACATGGGCCCTATGTAAAAACGGATCAGTTTTTTTGGGTGCCTTAAAAAACGGATCTGTTTTTTTAAGAATTTTGGTCAAAAAATGACTAAGTCCAAAAAACGTTCAGGGGTGCAGGAGGCTCAAAAAGCACCAAAAAAAAAACCGGTTTGGTCATGGAAATTACTTCCAAAAACGGATTTCTATGTGTGACCTCAGCCTAAGGAAGGCATTCTGGTAGGTTACAGTGAAACCCAGAAAGGTTATAGAATTCTACACCCAGAGACAAACAAGGTCACAATAAGCAAAGATGTAGTGATTTATGAAAATTTTGTGTCACCCAAGTTTTATGATATTATGCCAGTAGTCCAGATGAAGCAACAACAACAATCTCAGTCACAATCACAAGACAACGAAAGAGAGAATGTAGAAGTCTGGCTAGATTCTTCAACCACTAAAGGAACAACAAAAAGCTTAAGTGAACCTGAAATCAGACGATCATCAAGATCAAACAAAGGAATACCAGCTAAACGTCTCTCCTACATTGTCAAGACACTACCTGAGTCAGAGCCACAGTCATGGGATGAAATGCAAAAACTACCTGCTCATGAAAGAACAAAGTGGATCAATGCCGCTAATGAAGAAATGAACTCGCTTCATCAACTTCAAACTTGGAAACTCACTGAGTTGCCACAGGGTAAAAAGGCAATCAAGTGCAAGTGGGTATTTAAAACCAAATATGACTCTGAAGGTAACGTCCACAGATTTAAAGCGAGGTTGGTCGCAAAAGGATATTCTCAAAAATATGGCAAGGACTATGATGCTACTTTTTCCCCAGTCGCCAAGCAGACAACATTTAGAACCTTGATGGTCGTAGCTGCTGTACAAAAGATGTCAGACATTTGGATATCAAGACTGCATTTTTAAATGGTGACATTGAGGAGGACTTACACATGACTCAACCTGAAGGTTATATAAAGGAAAGTGAGCAGAATCTTGTTTGTAAACTACAAAAATCTATTTATGGTCTTAAACAATCGGCAAGAGCATGGAACACCAAAATGAACAAAGTCTTGTTGGAAGAAGGATTTAAAAAAGGTCAAGCGGATCCATGCTTATATACGAGATATACAGATGGAAAATGGATGTATATTCTCTTATATGTGGACGATGTAATTGTAATTCATCAAGAAGAAGCCGAAATTGGGAAAATTACTAAGATTTTGAACCAGCATTTTGAAACAAAAGACCTTGGAAATGTAACATATTATCTAGGAATCCATATCTAGAGAGAGGAAGATTGAAGTTTTCTTCTAAATCAAAGTGCAAAAATTAATTCAATTTTGAATCAGTTTGGAATGACAAAAGGCAAAGGTGTATCAACGCTAATGGAATTATCCTACCTGAAACTGGAAGAAGATGACCTGTTGCCTAACAATCAGAAATATCGACAGGCAGTGGGGGCACTTCTATACATATCGACTATGACTCGACCAGATATTACAACAGCAGTTGGAATATTGTGCACATATGTGAAGAAACCGCGCCAAAAGGACTGGAATGCCGTTAAAAGAGTTCTCCGATATTTAAAAGAGACACAAGGGGTAAATTTAAAATTATCTGCAGCAGGAAATCTAAAACTCACTGGCTATGCTGACGCAGATTGGGCTGGTGATTTGCATGATCATAAATCCACAAGCGGATACGTATTTAAACTTGGAGAAAGTTCAATCTCCTGATCTAGTAGAAGACAAGTATCTGTTGCTTTGTCATCCACAGAAGCTGAGTATGTGTCCGCAGCCTATGAAAGTCAGGGGATCATTTGGCTAAGACAACTGATGGATGATCTTGGTAAACCGTTAACTCAGCCAACGGTGATATATGAGGACAACCAAGGATGCATTAAACTTGCATGCAGTGAGAAGATCAGTGCTAGAACTAAGCACATCGACGTCAGATATCATCATCTACATGATTTGATAGATCGTGGCATAATTCAGTTTGTTTATTGTGAGACTGATAAGATGTTAGCTGACATTTTGACCAAGCCATTGCCACGACCTAGGTTCAAAGAATTGAGAACCATTATGGGACTAACAGAATAAATAGTTGTTGAGTGGGGGTGTTGGCCTAATGCATATTAATCTGTATGTATTGCAACAACTATTGTTTGTTTAATGTGATGTGATTTTATGTCTGCATGCATATTGTTCAGATGTCAACAAAGTTAAAAAAAAAAAAAAAAAAGGTCCTCATTCAGAGACAGGATGTTCCTCCCCCTGCTCCCAGCATTCTAGTGTGGAACTGGAAGCTGAAGGTCACAGCAGATTTCTGTCTCCCTCTCCCAGAAACCAGATTGATCCTGTTCTCATGTTGTAAGCTGGATGTTATTAATTCTCAATAAATGAACATTCTCTGTTGCTCACTGTGAACATCACTCTGATTAACCCGCTGCTAACAAAATGTGTGACCTGACAATTCCAATTGTTTTACCAAGTACTGATCGTGGTTGTGATGATGAATTGTGTTAATGATGAGGATTCTATTTATGTATTTCTGTACCTCTGGTGGATCTGGTGATGTATTGATGTGGGTTTTGACATAGTGCTTCTGTATTGATAGGGGTTATATGGATGTATTTCTGTACTGAGCAGGGTTTTAATGCTGTATTTCTGCACTGATGAGGGTTCTGGTGATGTATTTCTGTACTGAGAGTTTTGACATAGTGTTTCTGCACTAATGGAGGTTATATGGATGTATTTCTGTAACTCTAGTGGGTCTGGTGATGTAGTTTGGTGGTGTATGTGCTGTAGTTTTGTGCTTGCGAGACTCGTTCACAGGTGTGCTTGCATTGAGCACACAGACCTGCGCCACTGCGCAGGCATGAGGGCAATGTGACATACACAGAGGCGGTGGCCTTTTCACAGGAGCAAGGCGGGCATTTTAACCAGTGCGGCGACAAAGACCAGATTGAGCAGATCCTCCCGGACAATTTTCATTTAATTTCCATATCAGGAGATATTAAAAGTTCATTTTTGAGGTACACAAAGGAACTACTGAGCAAATAGAGTGGTCACTGGAATCCCAAAGACATCATGTATAAAGTGGTGGGTAGGGGTTAGAACAGCCAAAGAGAGCTCTTTCTGAAATTCCCGCCTCCTGTGGTACTCTGACGCGCTGGCCGAAACGTCTTATCCGACCCGGTGCATTGTGAGGGTTGATCATGTGTTCGTCCCGGCTTCAATATGCGCACTGCGTATGCCCTGGAGTCCGGCCAAACACGTGATCAGCCCCCACAATGCACCGTGCCGGATATGATGTTCCAAACGACCATGGCTTGCCCCCCCCCCTAGTTTTGATCCTGGATACGCCCATGGATGGTGGGGATCGCAGTGGTGCTCATTTACTCTGGCGCTGTACTGAGGTCTCTCAGCCGCAGTACATGTTCGAGAAGCAGCAGTCAATCAGACGCTGGCCACTGCTAGCATCTGATTGGTCGACAGCGTCTTGTACATGTATGGTGGCTGCGAGATCTCAGTACGACAGCAGGGTAAATGTCCGCATTTACTCCAGTGCCGTACTGAGGTCTCTCAGCCACAGTACATGTATAAGAAGCCGCCATCTAATCAGACGCCAGCAGCTGCTAGCGTCTTATTGGCCGCTACTTCTCATATATGTACTGCGGTTCAGAGTGCTCAGTATGGCAGCCTGAGATACAGCAGTAGAGTGTGTGAGAGTGTGTGTTTCAGCAGGGGGATGATGGGGGCTGCAGGAAGATGATGGTGACTGCAGGGAGATGATGGGAGCTGCAGGGAGATGATGGGCTCTGCAGGGAGATCATGGGAGCTGCAGAGGGATGATGGGGGCTCCAGGAGGATGATGGGGGCTGCCAGGGGATGATGGGGGCTGCAGGGAGGTCATGGGGGCTGCAGGGAGATGATGGTGGCTGCAGGGGGGTGATGGAGACTGCAGGGAGATGACAGTAAATTTAAGGAGATGATGGTGACCCACAGGGAGATGTCAAGGGCTGCAGTGAGATGATGGAGACTGCAGGGAGATGATGGGGGCTGCATCGAGATGACAGATGATGATGGCTGCAGGGACATATTGGGGGCTGCAGAGGGATGATGGGAATATTGGGGGCTGCAGTGGGATGATGGGGATTATGGAAAAATAAGACATCCCTGAAAATAAAACATAGCGTATCTTTGAGAGCAAAACTTAATATAAGACACTGTCTTATTTTCAGGAAAACAGAGAGGAGAAATTTCTTGGGGGTTTAGTTTCCAAAATGGGGTTACTTGTGAGGGGTTTCCACTGTCTAGGCACATCAGGGGCTTTCCAAAAACAACATGGTGTCTGCTAACGATTGCAGCTAATTTTCCATTCAAAAAGTCAAATGGTGTTCCTTCCCTTCTGAGCCCTGGTGTCTGCCTAAACAGTGGTTTTTAACCACATATGGGGTACCGACATATCTGCAGAAATTGCACAATAAATTTTAGGGTCCATTTGTTCCTATTTCTCTTGTGAAAATGCAATAATTGAGGTTAAAGTAACATTTATGTTGGAAAAATGTAAATGTTAATTTTTTCCTTCCATATTGCTTTGATTCCTGTGATGCACTTGAAGGGTTAATAAACTTCTTGAATGTGGTTTTGAGTAGCCTGAGGGGTGCAGTTTTTAGAATGATGTCACTTTGGGGTGTTTTATGTCATAAAAGCCCCTCAAAGGAACTTCAAATGTGATGCGGTCACTAAAAAAATGGTTTTGTTAATTTTGCTGGAAAAATGAGAAATTGCTGATGAACTTTGAACCCTTGTAACTTCCTAACAAAAAAAAACTATTTCCAAAATTGTGCTGATGTAAAGTAGACATGTGGGAAAGGTTATGTATTAACTATTTTGTGTCACACAACTCTCTTGTTTAACAGAATAAAAATTAAAAATTTGAAAATTGCTAAATTTTCAAACTTTTCACCAAATTTTCTGATTTTTTCACAAATAAATGCAAAATTATCAACCTAAAATTACTACCAACATGAAGTCCAGTACGTTATGAAAAAAAAAATCCAGAATCGCTAGGATCCATTTAAGCTTTCCAGAGTTATCTATTATATCAGAGGTCCCCAATGTCAGTCCTCGAGGGCCGAACCAGTGCAGGTTTTCAGGATCTCCTTAGTATTGCACAGCAGGCAATGATTCCAATCCCTGTGCAATAGTAAGGAAATCCTGAAAACCTGCACTGGTTCGGCCCTCGAGGACTGACATTGGGGACCTCTGTATTATATAATCACGAATGGGTTTTTTGCCCCTTTTGAGTCCGCTCACGCTGCGAGTCAGTGTCGTCATGTGGATACGCCCGAAGCATTGGCCGCGCAGCGGCCATTGCGAGCAGTTCTAAGGCGACTCGCTATGCCCGCGCAGCGGGCATGGCGAGTCGCCTTAGCAGCGTGAAGCATTGGCCGCGAAGCGGCCATTGCGAGTCAGAGACTTGCTCTGCTAGAATCCCGATGCATGTGCATTGGGCACCCAGCTAGTAAACTCATAAAGGGACACTGGTCAGAATAGGCAAAAAATAGGCCAGGTCAGTAAGATCAAAACAGGCTGTGTGGTGAAGGGGTTAAAGCCAAAAACGCAGCAGAAAAGAAAGGAGAGAAAACGGTGCATCGGAATGTAGCCTAAATAGTATGATACCACAGAACCAGAATCCAAACAGAGTCTAAAGTGGTTCTGTCCGGGATTTCATCTGAACTACATTTTTGTAAATACTCAGTGCAGAATACAAGAATGTTATCCCAGTGTGATACTGAAAGTAATCAAAAAACATTATGTACCTCGAATTGTTACCAATAAAACCCCTAACGTATCCAGCACAAAACCAGCCCCACTCAGGTCTGTCATCTGCCACTGTAATTACAGGGGCTTCCACGTTACTGATAGAATAAAGTTCTGGAAAAGTGACAACTCCATCAAATAATATCTAGCCGAATCTGTTCTGCCAAATACAAGTGCCGCCCCCCCTTCTTCTGAGCCTCAATGTACCTAAACTGCAGTAAGAGGCCACCTGTTTGGCATTGCTGTTGTGGGGAGAGCCCAATTAACAATTTACGGGGTTCATGTCACCAGAACCACAAGCTGGGCACAATGTATAGGTACTAAACTGACAAAATTTCAATTTGCTAGAAAACAAATTGTGGCTGTGAATATTAGAAAATAATCACTGCAGCCAGATGAATTGAGAGGTGCAATATCTACAATGGGGTGACTTTTGGGGATTTTCTGGTTTTTTGGCACCTTAGGAGATAGGGAATGTTGCCTGCTAACTATTCTAGCAAAATCTGTGCTCCAAAAGCCATATAGCTCTCTTCCTACTAAGCCGTGCCATGTGGCCAATCAGTTATCTCTGATGAAATATTGCCTTATTCTGGTACAATTCTGCAATAAATTTCGGTGTCCTGTTTCACCTATAAACTCTTCTGTAACTGACACATTTGCAGTTATTAAAAAAAAATTACATTTTGCCACTAAAATGTTATATTTTTACATGTCCCAATATTACAAAATTCTGTGACACACCTGTGAGTTCAATATACTCACTACATACCCTAGATAAATTATGATGTTTTCAAAATGTTTTCACTTGTGGGATTCCTACTTTTATGGCACCTCAGGGTCTTGGCTAATGAAGGCCACAAGCTATTCAAATGGAATCTGAGCCAAGTAATGCTGTTTCCCATCCGATCCCTGTCATGTGCTCAAATAGTACTGTACAACCATATATATAGGGTACCGCCACATTCGGTACAAATTGCATGACAAATTCTACCTTCCATTTTCTTCTATTACTTCTTGTGTAATTTATAAATTTGATGCTAAAATAGTTTTTAGTGGAAAAAAAATATTTTTTGTTTCCACATCTAAATGTTGTAAAGTTTTGTAAATTACCTGTTGGTTACAAATGCTCGTTTCACCAGTAGATAAATTCTTTCAGGGTGTTAGATTCTAAAACAGAGACACTTGTTGGGGGGGGGGGTTCTGCATGTCAGGGGCTCTGCAAATGCAACATGGCATTCACAAGCTATTTCAGATAATTTTACCCTAAAAAAAAATCACTTTTCTTTCTGAGCCCTCCCATGTGCCTAAGCAGTAGTTTTTGACCACATATGGGGTATCATCACATTTGAGATAAATTGCATTGCAAATTATGGGGTTAATTTTCTCCTATTATCCATTGAAAAAATTACAAATTTGTGGCTAAATCAACATTTTAGTGGAGAAAACATAATTTTCATTTTCACATACACATTTTAAAAAGTTCTGTGGGTTTAACATGCTCAACACCTAGATGTAATTCTTGATGGGTTAAGTTTCTAAAAACAGGTCACTGTTGAGTTGTTCTGTTCATTTGGTACCCCAGAGACCTGCAAATGAGACATGGCTTCTGCAAGCTATTCCAGTGTTATTTATACTCCAAATACCAAATATCGCATCTTCCCTCCCAAACCCTGTCGTGTGTCCAAACACAACTTTTTACTACATGTTGGGTATCACTACTCTCAGAATAAAATGGATTACAAACTGTGGGGTCCACTTTTTGTGTTACCTCTTGCAAGAGTGAAAAATGTAGTGCTAAAGCAACAATTTTGTGAAAATAATGAAAATTTTCGATATGACGGCCTGATGCTATCAAAGTCTATGTAGTATCTGTGGCTTAAAAATGTTCAATATACCTCAAGATAAAATCCTTGAGAGGTGCAGTTTCCAAAATGGAGTCACTAGTGGGAGGTTTCTGATGCTACTTCAGCCACATTTGTGTTTCAAAACTCAAATAGTGCTCCATCCATTCCGACCCTTGCTGTGTGTTCCAAACAGAGGTTTTTCTTGATATGTGGGTGTGATATGGTAGCCAGCCATGGTCTGAATGGCGGCACTATACATGGCCAGTATGTTTCACACAGGCAGAAGTCTGCTGCGATGTTCTTATGAATGTCTTGCCATGGAAGCCACAGTCTGCTTAACAGCATGGCAAAGCTTGTAACTTGCTGGAGATGTGGGTGTGTCTCAGGTTGTCTTAATGGAGTCTGTGTTTGACATGTGGGAGACAGACAGAGACTGACAGTGATTGAGACATGGAGTGCCTACAGGCTCCTGGGCTGTGGGCAGAAGTCAGCCATCCAGTCTGAAGGAGCAGTGTCTCAGAGGCCCTGTGAGGACTGACAACAGGCCCGCGTGGAGGCTCGGATACAGCGGCAGAAGTGTATCTGAACCTGTGACGTTCAACAGACTGTATACCAGGCGGTATGTACTTGTAAGCCGAAGAAAGGCTCCTGTTTATGTGCTGGAAGGTGGTTTATGCTGACATAATAAACCAACATGACTTTTAATTAAATGGAGAGACTGTTGCTGTGTTTAATATATGGCTGCCAAGTGAGTGAACCCGACCCGGTCCGTGAACGCTATACTACAGTGGGGTATCAATGCGCTCAGAAGGAATTGGTAACAAATTTTGGGGTACATTTTGTCATGCTATGGCTTGTAAAAGTAAAACAAATTGGGGCTAAAGAAACATTGTAAAGGGAAAATAATTATTTTTTTCATTCCACTTTGGATTCAATCCTATGTGGCACATAAAGGGTTGATCATTTCCTCACAGCAGTTTTGCAGTATTTGAGGGGTGCGGTTTTTAAAATGGTATCTTTTTTGGGGAATTTCCAGTACATATGACCAGTGGCATAACAATCGCGGACGCAGGAGTCGCGGGTGCAATGGGGCCTGGACCTATAAATGGCCTGGCTGCCCGCAACCCCCTGTGACCGCCGATTGCAGTGCCGGGCCCCGCTTCACATGGATGTGCATTTCCAAGGACGCATATCCATGTGACTGCACGGCCAGTGTGTCAAGGAGGGGAGCCAGAGGTACCGGCCTGCATTTCACTGTGGAACGCTTATAGAGAAGGCTGGTGCCACCACCTCCATACTAGGAGAAGGCGTCACTTCCTGCTGTAGCGGCACCGCCACCTCCTCCTCCTGAGTCTGTTTGTGGAGACCGGAGCTTCAGGGGAATCTGGAGAGGTACGCAAGGTTTATTTATTTTTTTTATAAATCAGTGCGGTGGCCAGAGAATTGTGGGGAAGGAAGGGGGAGCATTCTACTGTATGGAGATTGGAGGGGCTATGAGGCTGCACTATATGGAGGGGCTATGAGGCAGCACTATGGAGGGGCTTTGAGGCTGCATTATATGGAGAGATATGATTCTGCACTACATGGACAGTTTTGAATCTGCAATATATGGAGAGTTTTTAGGTTGCATTATTCTATATGAAGGGCTATGAGACTCCATTATACTATATGGAGGGCTGTGAGGCTGCATTATGCTATATGGAAGGATATGAATCGGCATTATACTATATGGAGTGATATGAATCTGCATTATGCTATATGGAAGGATGTGAGGCTGCACTATACTATATAGAGGGATGTAGGCTGCATTATACTATATGGAGGCATGTGAAGCTGCATTATACTATATGGAGGGATGTCAGGCTGTATTATACTATATGGAGGGATGTGAGGCTGCATTTTACAGTATGGAGAGATGGGAAGCTGCATTATACTGTATGGAGGGATGTGAGGCTGCATTATACTGTATGGAGCGATGTGAGGCTGCATTATACTATATGGAGGGATATGAGGCTTCATTATACTATATGGATGGCTGTGAGGCTGCATTATACTATATGGAGGGATGTGAGGCTGCATTATACTATATAGAGGATAATGGAGGTGCATTATAGTAATTGGATGACAATAGTGGCTACCTTATGAATGGGGGACTATGGGATGCATTATAATACATAGACGAGTATGTGGGTACATTGTAATGTATGGAAGAATGTGGGGAAGCATTATAACAATTGAAGGACTATGGTGGCGGGAGGAGGAAGACCATATAAACCATGATGAGGGACATATATACCACAATAAGGGCCATAATCAAGGAGGAGGACCATACATAGCAGGATGAGGGACATTAATAAATAATGAAGGGGGAGAGGGGTCAATATATGAGTCTTTAAAGTATGTAGAACATTACACAGAGCCCATGCATCTGACCAATGTGTGCGTGGGAGGCAGGTCTAAATTCTGCACTGGGGCCCACCAGACTCTAGTTACGCCACTGCATATGCCCCTCAAAGTCTATTTAAATCTGAATAGGTCCCTAAAGAAACTTTTTTCTTTGCTGCTAAACTTTTAATCCTTATAACATCTCAACAAAATAAAATTACATTTTTAAAAATGATGCAGTTGCAGATAGATGTGAGAATACATATAATTTAGGCTGTACAGAATGACTAACTGAAAGTTTGAAAACTATGATTTTCACGAAACTGATAGTGTCACAAAAATGTATCACTAACAAAAAGAACAATGTGTTGCTATAAAATATTGTAAGAATTACTTTTATACATTGAAGCATTCCAGAGTTGTAACCACTGGTTAGATTTAATAAATTTGGCCCTGAGGGGTTAAAATCTGTCTTGGAATTTTAATCAGCTAAATTACCAAAGAAGTAGAGTTCCCTTAAATGCTACACTCCTTTGTTTCTGATTTGCTCTGAGACTTGTCTATGAGTGACTATGATTTTTCAAATTTTTAAACATAAAGGTACCATTTTAAAATTTTACATTTGGTAATAGTAGTTTAAGGTAGACTATAGACTTAACTGACAATTTCAAAAACTGAACAAAAGAAATACTAGAAACATACCTGGCTCTTGACCTCCATGTCTCTCAGAGACTCGTTCACTGAAAGTTTTTTTCTTTCTTCCAATTTCTTGAATTTTCCACAGTGTGTTTGTTTCTAACAGTTTTTGTACACTCAGTGTCAGTGTTGTAGCTTTCTCCAAAATAACTTCCTTCTTCTGTTTTTCTTCTCTTCTTTCTCCCCAATATATTTCCCTGGGCTGGAGTAGAGTAACAGAGTGTTTGTGAAACATGGGATCAAAGTCCCTTTAGATGACTTAATGTTGACCTTTAACATATATTACTGTACTGCACTGAACACATATTTTATAGCAGTATGTAGATAGAAAACATGAAAATAATACTTTTGGAGCAGTTTTTTGTTTCTCAATTAATAGTCTAAAGTAGCTGAGTGCAAATAATTTTCCAGAGTGGCCACATGAGAAAAAGTACTGGTGTAGAGTGTGAACCATAAGCTTAAATCATTTTGTTCAATATTAATATAAAAATTTTAACATTAATATAAATAATTATAATTAATTGTATCACTTAAAGTGTTATCTTTTTATTTACACAGTGTTCACACTACAGCTGATCAGAGACTCAGGTCATCTCAGGCAAGGACACTGCTGAGCTCAGGCTGCCAGCACACAGTTCCTGTGCTTTATCTGACTCTTCTCCATTCACATCAGCTCTGCTCTGTGCAATAAGCTGAGGAGCTTTGTGGAGGCCATCAGCTGATTGCATAGACTAGAGCAGATGTGAATGGAGATAATGTGTGCTGTCAGCCTGAACTCTATCCTTGCCTGAGGTAACCCAAGTCTCTGATCAGTTGTAGTGTGAACACTGTGTAAGCCCCCCTTATATGACCATGTTTAGTGTATGGAGCTGAAGATGGATCTCCCTGACAATGAGCATATGTCAGGTTTAGAAACAACCTAGTGGGGACAACTTTGGGAAGATTTTTTAAAGGTTATGTTCCAGATTTCACTTATGAAGTATATTTGAAAGTTTATTAAAATTCATTTGTTATGTATTAATAAAATTTAAACAGCGATTACATTTTAGAGTTGAGCAGAATTAAGTATTTGAAATCCCCTTAAATACAGTAAGAACCTATACACAGTCCCCCTACATAGCATGAGCCCTCATTTAGCTCCCTACATACATGATGAGCTCTCACACAGCCCCCTATATATTATACTAGATGGTGGCCCGATTCTAACGCATCGGGTATTCTAGAATATAGAAATAGAGATTGCATGGGGAAGGCAGTGAGGGCTGAATTGGGAGGAACTTTGAAGAAGGAGCGGCGGGGAAAGGACGGCATGGCAGGGGGGAGGAGGGAAGACAGAGCAGCAGGGGGAGGAGGATGGAGGACAGAGGAGGTAGCGGCGGGGTGTGGGAGGATGTAGCAGCACAGGCAGGGGAAGGAAGGAGCGGCAGGGGGAGGATGGAGCACAGAGCGGCAGGGGGGAAGAGGGCTGAGGATGAAGCGGCGGGGTGGGGGAGGACTGAGTAGTACAGGCAGGGGGAGGACGGAGGATGGAGTGGCAGAAGGGAAGAGGACAAAGGAAGGAGGAGGAAGCGGTGGAGTGAGGGAAAATGGAGCGGCACAGGCACGGGGAGGACGAAGTAGCAGGGGGAGGATGAAGCACAAGCACAGAGCGGGGGGGTGGAGGACAGGATGAAGCGGCGGGGTGGGGGAGGACGGAGCAGCACAGGCAGGGGAGGACGAAGGATAGAGTGGCGGGGGGAGGAGGATAAAGGAAGGAGGAGGAAATGATGGGGTGGGGGAGGATGGAGCGGCACAGAAAGGTGGAGGACAGAGCAGCAGGGGGAAGACGGAGCACAGAGCGGCGGGGGGAGGAGGACAGAGGACGATGTGGTGGGGTGGGGGAGGATGGAACAGCAAAGGCAGGGGGAGGATGGAGCACAGAGTGGTGGGGGGGAGGAGGACGGAGGATGAAGCGGCGGGGTGGAGGAGGCCAGAGCAGCACAGGCAGTGGAAGGACGGAGGATGGAGTGGCGGGGGGGGAGGAGGATAAAGGAAGGAGGAGGCAACGGTGGGGTGGGGGAGGATGGAGTGGCACATTGAGGTGGAGGACAGAGCAGCAGGGGGAGGACGGAGCACAGAGCGGCGGGGGAGGAGGACAGAGGACGAAGCGGTGGGGTGGGGGAGGATGGAGCAGCAAAGGCAGGGGCAGGATGGAGTGGCGGAGAGGAGGAGGACAAAGGAAGGAGAGGAAGTGGTGGAGGAGAACCCAGCGGCACAGGCAGGGGGAGGATGAAGCGGCAGGGGGAGGCCAGAGCACAGAGCCGTGGAGGAGAGGAGGATGGAGGATGAAGTGGTGGGTGGGGGAAGCCGGAGCAGCACAGACAGGGGGAGGATGGAGCAGCAGGGGGAGACGGAGCACAAAGCGGCAGGGGAGAGGAGGACGGAGGACAAAGTGGTGGGGAGGGGAGGACGGAGCAGCACAGGCAGGGGGAGGATGGAGTGGCGGATGGGAGCAGGACAAAGGAAGGATGAGGAAGGGTGGAGGAGGATAGAATGGCACAGGCAGGGGGAGAACGGAGCACAGTGCGGTGGGAGGAGGAGGATGGAGGACAAAGTGTCGGGGTGAGGGAGGATGGAGCACTGTACGGCAGCTCAGTGGTTAGCAGAGTATACAGGGGTTCAGTGGTTAGCAGAGTATACGGTGGCTGAGTGATTAGCACTGCGTGTGGCTAGTGTTAGCACTGCGCGGTGGCTCAGTGGTTAGTACTGCACGGTGGCTCAGTGGTTAGCACTGTGCGGTGGGTCAGTGGTTAGCACTGCGCGGTGGCTCAGTGGTTAGCAAAGTATGGTCGCTCATGTTTAGCACTGTACGGTGGCTCAGTGTTTAGCACTGTACAGTGGCTCAGTGGTTAGCAGTGAGTGCGGTGGCCAGAGTGGTCAGCGCAGCAGCGCGGTGGGCAGAGTGGTCAGCGCAGCGCGGTGGGAGAGTGGTCACGCGCAGCGCGTGGGCAGAGTGGTCAGCACAGCAGCGCGGTGGGCAGAGTGGTCAGCGCAGCAGCGCTATCGGCAAAGTGGTCAGCGCAGCAGCGCGAAGGGCAGAGTGGTCATCGCAGCAGCGCGGTGGGCAGAGTGGTCAGCGCAGCAGTGCGGTGGGCAGAGTGGTGAGCACAGCAGCACAGTGGGCAGAGTGGTCAGCGCAGCAGCACTGTGGGCAGAGTGGTCAGCGCAGCAGCACGATGGGCAGAGTGGTCAGAGCAGCAGCGCGATGGGCAAAGTGGTCAGCGCAGCAGCGCGGTGGGCAGAGTGGTCAGCGCAGCAGCGCGGTGGGCAGAGTGGTCAGCGCAGCAGCGCGGTGGGCAGAGTGGTCAGCGCAGCAGTGCAGTGGGCAGGTGGCGGGGGGCAGGATGGAGCGAGCAGGGCAGGATGGTGGTGGGGGGGCAGGATGGAGCCGGCGGGGCAGGCTGATGGCGGGGGGGGCAGGATGGTGGGGAGGGGGCAGGATGGTGGTGGGGGTGCAGGATGGAGCCGGTGGGGCAGGATGGATGCGTGGGGGCAGGATCGATGTGGGGGGGGGCAGGATTCATGTGGTGGGGGCAGGATGGATGCAGGGGAGCAGGACAGATGAAGGGGGGCAGGATGGAGTCGGCGAGGCAGGATGGAGCCGGGGGGGGGGGCAGGATGGATTGCCGGTGGGGGCAGGATGGAGCTGGGGGGGCAGGATGGAGCCAGAGGAGCAGGATGGGGGAGGGGGCAGGATGGAGCCGGCGGGGGGGGGGCAGGATGGAGCCGGAGGAGCAGGATGGGGGAAGGGGGCAGGATGAAGCTGGCGGGGGGGCAGGATGGAGGTGCTCCTCCTGCCCTTCTCTGCTCTTCCTGCCCCCCTCTTTCCCTGCGGCCCCCCTCCCTCTGCCCCCCCGCTCCCCGCAGCCCCCACTCCCCCTGCCACCCCCGCTCCTCAATACTGCTAAAAAAAAAAAAAATCCCATAAGGATACTCACCCTCCGCAGGCGCGCTCCAGCTGTCTTCTATCTCCCAGGGCAGGACCTGCCTCACTACAGCTACTTCTACCGTACTAGTTGTACCAACTCCTACCCACAGTTCAGAAGTGAATAGGAGTGAGCCTGGACTGGAAGAGGGGGTGGAGTCCGGACTACGCCTCAGATTAATTGTGGGTCTAGGCGTCGTGCCAGGAGGAGGGGCCGGGGAGGGGCGGTGGTTCCTGCTCTGCAATCCAGGGGAGGGAGCCCTGGGTCCCGGGGGGACGCTGCTGCAGTTTTCCATCCTGGATGTGTGCCCTCTAACTGTGACCGCAGATTTGGTAATAAACATGCAGGTCCAGACCTGAGGGTTAATGAGTATGTGTGGGTGTTGTCCAAACACATCAGGTGGAGGTGTGTTGTTTTGGCTCCTGGTTCTGGGGTTATAGGACAGTTTCGAATATCTGCCATTTGTAGTCCTCTGCTGTACCGCCTTGACCTACCCCCAGGTTTGGCAACCTATAATGTCTTTCATATCTAGTCACTCAGGGGATGTGGACTTATTTCAGATGTCCCGTAGTTGAGTCCGGAGGCCTCTCTTAAAAGAGGGGGTACTGTCAAACGCTTAGTTGGCGCTGACATTGCTGGATGCTGCTGTGTATGTTTGTCTTTAGGAGCTGCATGGTTGATAGTTGTGAAGGTCCTGGCCTCCTTTGTTGTGCTCCAGAACTGCATTCACTATTAGATTCAACTGCTGATTGAGCGGTTAATGTGTGACTCACCTGAACTCCCCTCCCCCTAGCCTTTAAGTAGCCTCTCCTTCCACCAGGTGGTGCTGCTGATAGTTTCAATCTATTCCTGGAAGCTGTGCTGTGCTGACCTGTGTGTTTGTGTTGAAGTCCTTTTCTTTGGAGTTGCGGTATCCCAGTTATGTGGAGGGAGGTGAGGAGGGAATAGCGCAGGGCTGGTGGAGAAGTTTTAGGGAGAGGCTGGAGGCCCGAACCTTCTCACCTTTAGAGATACCTTCGAGATCAGGGCCATTCAGGGTTCCTAGATTATGGTCATACTAGACTTCCCTGGTCACCCTGCCTATAACTGCCATTCCTTCATCAGCATTCTCACTACAACGTGACAATGAGTTCACACACAGCCCTTCTATATGATACTTCACTCTCTCCCTTGCTCTACAGCCCTGGGCAGCTCGTATCCTGCCTCACACACCCACAGCTGGAAGACAGGGAGAAAATCAGCACTCAGAACTTGCTGCCATTAACCCCGTGTGTGCTGCAACAGAGCAAAAGATACAATCACCCATGTGAAGTATACCGGTCATGGGGCACATGCCGGTCAGATCACCACAATACTAATAAGCCTCACATAGCCTTCTATATATTTTTTCATCCCACATAGCCCCTTATATATAGTATGAGCCCCATATAGCTTCATAAATATACTATAACTCCCAGATAGCCTCCTACATACAGTAGCATCCCCCACAGAGCCTCCTATATATAGTATAAGCCTCCACATAGTCTCCTATATACATCATGACATAAAATAGCCCCCTATATACTGTATGGGCCCCCGCTTAGCCTTATAAATACAGTATGAGCCCCATACATACAGTTTGAGTTCTCACAAAATCTCATATATAGGATGAACCCTCACATAGCCTCCTATATACATTTCTGAGCCCCACATAGACTCCTATATACATTTCTGAGCCCACAAAGACTCCAATATGCATATTGAGCCACACATAGCCTCCTATGTACATTGTGAGCCCCACATAGCCCCTATATATAGTGTGAGCCCTCACATAGCCTACTAAATACATTATAAGCCCTACATAGCCTCCTATACATTCCTGAACCCCCACATAGCCCCCTATATACTTGTATGAGTCCCCACACAGCTTCCTACACATAAATAAATAACACCACATACTCATTCCATTCCCACAGCCATCTATTTCGGCCTCCCATCTCCGCTAACGTATTCACAGCTGTCTGCATTCTGAGGATGCAATTAGCAGTGCAAAACGTATTGATTTTAAGTGCGACAGTGCGAATTCCTACACACACATACACACGCACACACTCACCTTTATATATTAGGTATATTTATATGCTTTTGTGCATGTATGTACTATGTACATACAGTGTTGGCCAAAAGTATTGACACCCCGCAATTCTGTCTGATAATACTCAGTTTCTTCCTGAAAATGATTGCAATCACAAATTCTTTGGTATTATTATCTTTATTTAATTTGTCTTCAATGAAAAAAACACAAAAAGAATTGTCCTAAAGCCAAATTGGATATAATTCCACACCAAACATAAAAAAGGGGGTGGACAAAAGTATTGGCACTGTTAGAAAAATCATGTGATGCTTCTCAAATTTGTGTAATTAACAGCACCTGTAACTTACCTGTGGCACCTAACAGGTGTTGGCAATAACTATATCACACTTGCAGCCAGTTGACATGGATTAAAGTTAACTCAACCTCTGTCCTGTGTCCTTGTGTGTACCACATAGAGCATGGAGAAAAGAAAGAAGACCAAAGAACTGTCTGAGGACTTGAGAAACCAAATTGTGAGGAAGCATGAGCAATTGCAAGGCTACAAGTCCATCTCCAAAGACCTGAATGTTCCTGTGTCTACCGTGCGCAGTGTCATCAAGAATTTTAAAGCCCATGGCACTGTGGCTAACCTCCCTAGATGTGGATGGAAAAGAAAAATTGACAAGAGATTGCAGCGCAAGATTGTGCGGATGGTGGATAAAGAACCTCGACTAACATCCAAACAAGTTCAAGCTGCCCTGCAGTCCGAGGGTACAACAGTGTCAACCCGTACTATCCGTCGGCGTATGAATGAAATGGGACTGTATGGTAGGAGACACAGGAAGACCCCACTTCTTACCCCGAGACATAAAAAAGCCAGGCTGGAGTTTGCCAAAACTTACCTAAGAAAGCCTAAAACGTTTTGGAAGAATGTTCTCTCTTTTTAGGCAAAGGCATCAACATAGAGTTTACAGGAGAAAAAAGAGGCATTCAAAGAAAAGAACACGGTCCCTACAGTCAAACATGGTGGAGGTTCCCTGATGTTTTGGGGTTGCTTTGCTGCCTCTGGCACTGGACTGCTTTACCGTGTGCATGGCATTATGAAGTCTACAAACAAATGTTTCAGCATAATGTAGGGCCCAGTGTGAGAAAGCTGGGTCTCCCTCAGAGGTCATGGGTCTTCCAGCAGGACAATGACTCAAAACACACTTCAAAAAGCACTAGAAAATGGTTTGAGAGAAAGCACTGGAGACTTCTAAGGTGGCCAGCAATGATTCCAGACCTGAATCCCATTGAACACCTGTGGAGAGATCTAAAAATGGCAGTTTGGAGAAGGCACCGTTCAAATATCAGGGACCTGGAGCAGTTTGCCAAAGAAGAATGGTCTAAAATTCCAGCAGAGCATTGTAAGAAACTCATTGATGGTTACCGGAAGCAGTTGATCACAGTTATTTTGGCTAAAGGTTGTGCAACCAAGTATTAGGCTGAGGGTGCCAATACTTTTGTCCGGCTCATTTTTGGAGTTTTGTGTGAAATTATCAATGTTTTGCTTTTTGCTTGATTCTCTTTTGTCTTTTTTTATTGAAGACAAATTAAATGAAGATAATAATATCAAAGAATTTGTGATTCAATCATTTTCAGGAAGACACTGAGTATTATCTGACAGAATTGCAGGGGTGTCAATACTTTTGGCCAACACTGTACATGTGTAATGTGTAAATGGCTATGTGCATATTTTATTATATTGTACGTAGGTAGCTTCTGCCAGGTAGGTAGTTAGCTTCCACCAGGTAGGTAATTAGCTTCTGCTAGGTAGGTAGTTAGTTTCTGCAAGGTAGGCAGTTAGCTTCTGACAGGTAGGTTAACTATGAGTTTCATAAGATAAAGTACTTTAGGAGTCACAAGTAAAATATACACGACTGTTTAAGCACAGTGTCCAGATACTCACATCATGTAGGTAGTTAGCTTCCGCCAGGTAGGTAATTAGCTTCTGCCAGGTAGGTAGTTAGCTTCTGCCAGGTAGGTTAATTGTGAGTTTCAAAAGACAAAGTACATTAGGAGTTACAAGTAAAATATACAGACTGTTTAAGCACAGTGTCAAGATACTCACATCAGGTAGTCTCTGCCAGGAAGGTTAACTGTAAGTTCAGGAGTAAATCAAGGAGTAATTTAGGAGTAATTCAAATGTTGCAATACCAAATTTCAACAAATGAAACCACAAAATTAAGGCCCCTTTCACATCAGCAGTAATCGCTGATCGTGGAAAAAAACGCAACTGCCGCAGTTACCGCATAACGGCCGCACTTGCGGTTCACTTGCGGCAAGCCCCATGCAGTGTCTATGGGGCTTGCGGTACGTGTGCAGCAGGTACGGCAAGTGCGGTTTCGGCACTTGCGGCAGATGCAGCCATGAAAAAAACGTGTCTGACCGAAACTGCATTTATACCGCACTTGCCGCACCTGCCGCAAGCCCCATAGACATTGCATGGGGCTTGCCGCAGGTGAACTGCAAGGGCGGCTGTTATGCGGTAACCGTGGCAGTTGCGTTTTTTTCACCGCAACTGCCGCGATCAGCGATTACCGCTGATGTGAAAGGGCCCTAACAAGGACACTGGGGGGGATAGGGAAGGGAACCCCTGATTGAAATTCATAAAAATGCATTACCAACACTTGCATGGACACTAGGGGGGGAACATGAGTCCCACCTACAGTGTGCATGACACAAAAAAAAAAAATAATTCACAGTCACGCTATGGGATTTTTCAACATTTTTATTAAAAAAAAGCTACATAAAGTTTTTTTTTTAAATAAAAAAAGCCATGTGCTGTCAAGCACAGTGCAAATTAGCAATAAAAAAAAAACATCAACAGAGACTATAAAATTTAAAATATGCACTTGATTCAAATTCACAAAATGCAGTACCAACACTTGCACGGACACTAGGGGGGAACATGAGTCCCACCCACAGTGTGCATGACACCAATAAGCCATAATTCACAGACACACTACAGGATTTTTCAACATTTATATTAAAAATAAAACCTACATCAAATTTAAAAAAAATGCTGAAAAAAACATGTGCTGTGAATGATGATGACACAAAGCACAGTGCAAACTAGCAATAAAAAAAATTAAATTACTTTGAAATTTAAAAAAATGCACTTGATTCAAATAAAAAAAATGCAGTACCAACACTTGCACAGACACTAGGGTAGGTGGACATGAGTCCCAATCCCAGTGTGCATGACCCCCAAAAAACATAATTTACAGTCACACTACAGTATTTTTCAACAGAAAGAAAAAATAAAAAAGTAGATACTCACCTATTCTCGCTGCTCCGGTCTCCTTAACATCTGCTGAGTTGCAGATGGCAGACTGCGACGGCTAGGACTCTGTAGAAGAATGCAGCCAGCAGAGGCAGCCCATCCACCGGGGGCTACCACTGTTACACACACCTCTTATGCACATGGCTCTGCTCCATACACTTCATACGCACGTGGCTCCGCTCCCTACACCTCGTCCACATGCTCTGTGCCACACACATCGTACACACACGGTTCCGCTCCATACACCTCGTACACACTCGACTCCGGTCCGTACACCTTGTACACACGTGGCTCTGCTCTGTACACCTCGTACACCTGGTCTGCTCCATACACCTCATACACACATGGCTCCGCTCCATACACCTCGTACACACATGGCTATCCGTACACCTCATACACACGTGGCTCCGCTCTGTACACCTAGTACACGTGTAGCGACCGGTGGTAAGGCCGCGGGTGTGTGTGTATGTCTGGCTTCAACAGAATCTCCATACTCAGATTTAACCGGTAGTAACATTTCTTTACTGTAAAACATCTCTATAACACAGTCAACTGATCTAGGTGCACACATGTATATGGTGGAGTCTCTGGATCTTCACTTTAACCGGGTGCGCAGCAAGAAGAAGAAAAAGAAAACAAACAAAATGGAGATATCTTTCCCTAACTTTCCCTCAAATCACGTACCAGTCTATCCCAGAAGAAGATGTCGCTCCCACGTGGCAGGCCTGGGGTCTCACGATGACGGGTCCCGGTGCAGCGCTGAAGGGGGAAAAACTCCTCAGTCCTCCTCTTTGGTCTTCTTCCGCAGGTAACAGATTTTTGTTAGTCTCTCTCTCTGTCCCGGGGCACACAGATGTCGGTCACAGCCCCTGCACATGTAATCCGGTGACAATGTCCTGAATTCCGGAGGCAATGTCCTGAATTTGAGTTGGACCCTCGGTAAGACAAGGTCCTGCAGACCGGGGGTTGCAGCAACGATTTTCATGGGGTATTTCTTCCCAAGAATCCGGCTGCAAAAGAGCCCTATGTCGGGAGACACCACACACAGGTCTGTCCTTGCTGAAATCTCAGTTTGCACAGCTGTTTCTCTTCCTGGGTAAACAAAAGAGATGGTGGGGGATTTCCACCCTCTGTGATTGTACAGTCCACTAATGCCCCTGGTGGACAAGTGCGGAAACAAAGTCTAATTCTATGTCCATCTCAATGCGGCAGTCTGAATTGTTCACCTCATTACATACCCCCCCACTTAAAGGTTGGCAGTCCCTGTCAACAACCGCCGGCTCCAAGGCAGTGATGGCTGTAGATGTCGCAGGGGTTGGTTGAGAGGTGGGCCATACATACTGGTCCCTGTAAGACCGTCCGGGCGGGATCCCAGCAGTGGTGCGGTCAGTGCATCGCAAGGGTCGGTTGTTCCCCTCCTCGTCACTGTCTTTACGCCCCACTCTAGTCAGTACTCCAGGAGAGGGACTGGTCTGTGTAGGTGGGTCACCGGTCTCAGAGTCGATGTGATCTCTATGTTGAGAAATGTCCGGTTACTGTGGGAGGGGAGTCAGGCCGGGAGCGGCAGGGGCGCAACATATTTCGGTGCACAGTGCGGGTGCTGCGGCTGTCTTCACCCCGCACTCGGTATACATGTCCATTGGGATAAGGGCGTTCGATTACCCGGTAGACTTCAGTCTCCCACTTGGCTCGAAGTTTCCCTTGAGGCTTCTTAATACGGAGCAAGACTAGCTGTCCCACCTTTAAGGGTTTCTCTTGCACGGGGAGTGGGTCAGCATGTTTCTGGCCCCGGATTTGTTGCCTCACCAGCCGGTGTACAGTCTCCATCTTCTGTCGGGTGAGCATTTAGCCAGGAGGGGTAGTTATGGCAGACATCTTCTTCTGGGCGGAATAGGTTCAGGTCATGGACCCCTTTTCCTGGGCGGCCAAAGAGAAGAGTGTGTGGGGTGTAGCCAGTTGCGGAGTGGACCTGGTTGTTGTAGGCCAATACTAGATCTGGAAGGAATTGGGGCCATCGATCTTTCTTATCTTCGGCCAAGGTGCGGATCAGCTGGAGTAGGGTCCGTTAAAGCGTTCACATGCACCGTTCCCTTGTGGATGGTAAGGAGTGGTCCTCGACTTCTGGATCCCATACATCCGATGCAGCTCCTCGATGACTCTGCCTTCGAAACAAGCCCCCTGGTCGGAGTGTAACCTCTCCGGACACCCATAGACGTGGATGAACTGTCGACAGATAGCCTGTGCAGCCGATTCGGCCGTCTGGTCTTTGGTAGCAACAACGACGGCGAATTTTGTGGAAGTGGTCCACCATGACTAGGCAGTATTGATAGCCACTGCTCGCCGTCCCGATCAGCAGATAGTCCACCATCAACAGCTCAAGAGGCCTGGAGGTTTTAATCGTCTGGACAGGTGCACGCTGTTCAGTGGACTTGTGCAGTTCACAGGTGCGACAGGTTCTGCAGACGTCTTCGACCAGCTTGCGGAGCCCCGGACAATAGATAGATTGTTGAATCCACCGAAACGTCTTATCTACTCCGAAGTGTCCATTCCTTTTGTGGGCTTCGGCCACCATCTCCCGGGCTAACTGAGCAGGTACTATAACTTGTGTGCATTCCTCCAGCATGTGAGACAAGAGAACCTTCCGGTATCGTACTTCTTCTCTCAGAACCAGCCGGTCCCACTGGCTGAGCAGGGTCAAGGTTCCGGTAGACAGTAGTGACCGTGCTTCGGAGGAGGGCTTCTGCTGTTGCTTCACCCATTGCTTGAGTAGGGCCCATTCAGGTTCTGGTCCTGGAGCCTGCACCACTCTTGGGGACACGGTGTAAACCCCCACTGGAGTTCCAACTTCGCCCACAACGAACTGGAGGTAATCCATCATCTGTTGGGCAAGCCTTGCAAAGTCGGGCGTCTCGTCTCCTTCTAGTTCTTCATCCCAATCTCTGGTGAGTAAGGGGTATGACACTCTAGACAGGCTGTCCGCATTTTGATTCTCATCCCCAGCCCTGTATTTGATCTTGTAGTTGAACTTAGAGAGTCGAGCCATCCAACGCTGCTCCATGATTCCGAGCTTCGCATTTTCTAAGTGGGCCAACGGGTTGTTGTCGGTCAGGACCAGTACTTCCGTCCCTGTGAGGTATCCTGCAAATTTCTCCGCCATAGCCCACGTTAGGGCCAACAGCTCCAGCCGGAACGAGCTATAATTGGTGGGGTTCTTCTCGCCCTCGTGTAGGGATCGACTGGCATAGGCTATGACAC
This sequence comes from Allobates femoralis, assembly GCA_033576535.1. Classification (NCBI taxonomy): domain Eukaryota; kingdom Metazoa; phylum Chordata; class Amphibia; order Anura; family Aromobatidae; genus Allobates; species Allobates femoralis. The sequence goes on along the minus strand of JARQOC010000003.1, from coordinate 397,382,941 downwards.
GCTCCTTGCCTTCTTGTACTTGTGAAAGTACTGCCCCTAGACCTTGTAGGCTGGCATCGGTATGTAGTTGGAAAGGGAGATTGTAGTCTGCATATGCAAGGATGGGAGGTGAAGTCAAGGCACCCTTTAGGACTTGGAAGGATTCTTCCTGGCTGGGTCCCCAGCTGATGGGTCGTCCTCTGGGGCCGTTGGTGGTCCCTCGAAGCAGTTCGTGCAAGGGTGCAGCAAGCCGGGCGAAGTTTCTTAAGAACCGGCGGTAGTAACCGGCTAACCCCAGGAAGGCCCTGACCTCTCTGACGTTCGTAGGCTGGGGCCAGTCCCGCACGGCGGCTATTTTCTCCGAAGACGGCTGTACACCTTCGGCCGAGATCCAGTGACCCAGGTAATTGATCTCGGGCTGCAGAAGACGGCACTTGCTGGGTTTCAACTTCAGGCCATGTTCTCTCAGCCTACGAAACACACGGCCCAGCTGTTGCAGGTGTTCTTCAAATGTGGCCGAATAGACTACGATGTCGTCCAGGTAAATGAGGGTGAAGTCGAAGTTGAAGTCCCCCAGGCAGCACTCCTCAGTCGCTGGAAGGTCCCTGGCGCGTTGTTCAGACCAAAGGGCATCCGGTCGAACTCGTACAGGCCCATGGGTAGGATGAAAGCAGTCTTTTCTCTATCTTTCTGTGCATGGGTACCTGCCAATAGCTGCTGGCCAGGTCCAATGACGAAAAATATTTAGCTTTCTTCAGGGCTGTCAGGGATTCTTCGATCCTTGGTAAAGGGTATGAGTCCCGGATGGTGCAAGCATTCAAACGGCGGTAGTCCACGCAGAACCTCAGGGACCCGTCTTTCTTCTTGACTATCACCACTGGTGCAGCCCAGGGGCTCTGGCTTTCTCGTACCACTCCAGCATGTAACATGGAATTCAGGAGATTTTTCACTTCTTGGTATTGTTGGGGAGGTATTTGGCGGTACCTTTCACGGATAGGAGCGGTATCACCTGTGGGGATTTCGTGCTTGATACTGGGGGTGCATCCAAAGTCGGTGTCATGCCGGGCAAAGGACGCCTGGTGCTCTTGAAGTAACTCATCTACCTGGGACACTTCTTGGTTGGAGTATTGGGATATGTCCAACTGGCACTTTTCTCGTAGTTCTCGCCCCGCGTTGATGTCACCCGCGACAGCGGCCATGGCAGAGACCGTCACTGTCCAATCTCCCTCTGTAGACGGTGCAAACTGGAGGGGGTTCATAGGGTTCACCTCTTCGGTTAGGACGTAAACTCGGGCGAGTTGTGTCCCAGCCTCTAGGTCGACGCTCACGTTAGCCGTATTACCCAGCCTGACAGGAATCCTCCCCTTTCTCACAACTGCTAGCGTTCGAGCAACTAGGGGGTTCAGCTTCCTTCCTTCGGGGTGCGCGGCTCAATCAGCACCTCCACGCCTTCGAGCTGTCTTGTGGTGCTAAGGGGTAGCGAGATAACGGTCTCCTTCTCAGCAGGTAAAGTTATCCTAGTATGGCGGGGTACGGTGATCGTGGCCAGCGGCAGTTGTTCTTCTGTCATTCGCTGGAGATTGCAGGTCCGGACCACTTGTTGGGCCACCCGCCGAGCCTTCCTATGTGTGGTCACTTCTTGCCAGTACTTGGGCCCCCTCTTGGTAACCAACACAAGATTCAGGTCTTTCAAGATGTTCATCCCAATAATCATGGGCGTTTCTGATCCACAGCCTTCCCTGACCACGATTATCCCTCTCTTCCCGAGATCTTGCCCACACACTTCGGTGTTCATCCAGGCAACTCCCGTCACTGGAATGGGTAGATTATTGGCTGCTTTGATCTTGATAGTAGTATCAGGGTCATAGGCAACCCGCGGCTTTAGATACTCTTCGTAAAACTGCTCGGAGATGGTGGATACCTGAGACCCAGTATCCATTAATCCTTGCACGGCGGTCCCTTCCAATAATACTTCCAGGGTAGGGCTGTTTGATGCAAGTTTGTTCCGTGGCTGGCTCTGTTTTCCTACACCCCTCTCTTTGGCCTCCCGTGCCGAGTGAGCCTCTTTGGCAGGGGCGTCTAGTTTAAAGGTGGCCGCTGTTGTGGGGAATGACTTGCTGGTTCCGTTATATCGGCCCGTGGATGAACTTGAACGTTCAGGGGGCAACGGTTTGCTCTATGGCGGGGATCACCGCATGTCCAGCATCTTCCCATCGTCCGGCCGGGTTGTTGTCTCCCTTGCCTGTCCGCCTGTTTGTCCAGGGTGAGCTGCAACACCTGTTTCTGCAATTCTGCCACCATCTGCTTCAGTTCTTCCGTGTCACTGTTCGGGGTTCTGACACCAGTTATGGAACTGCAAGCCGCGGTATAAGTCTGGGCCTCCATAACAGGTCCTCTCGAACGTTCTATCGCTTCTTGCTTAACTTCAGCGAACGTAAGGGCCGGATTTATCCGGAGTAGATCTTGCAGTGAGCGGTTAAGGTACGGGTCTCTTAATCCAGTCACGAATTGATCTCTCAACACCAGGTCACGGGCGCCCGTACTAGCTATCTGTTCTCCTTTTCTGCAGGCTTGTTCAAGCAGTACTGGGAGGGCGTTGGCATATTGAGGGATGTCCTCCGACTCGAGTTGAGTACGCCGGAAGAACATATACCGTAATGTTCCCGCATATGTGGTCGGCCCATAGGTGTTCTCCAGCACCCGCACCAAGTCATCCAACGTACGCCGGCCCCTAACCGTCTCCAGCCTGACTGTCGTCCACGCCTCCCCCTCTAATGTTAGCATGGCCATTTCTGCTAAGGTCTTAGGATCAATGTTATACATCTCCCCCACTATCTTAAGTTGTTCAGTCCATTCAGTTACAGGATAGTTCCGTCCGTTAAACTTCCTCACCTGATTGACAATAGATGCCGGGGGGGGCTGTCCGGTTATAAGTTACTACCGGGAGGAGATTCTGTTGATCACACATCCTGCCGACTACGCCAGATGTAGCGACCGGTGGTAAGGCCGCGAGTGTGTGTGTATGTCTGGCTTCAACAGAATCTCCGTACTCAGATTTAACCGGTAGTAACATTTCTTTACTGTAAAACATCTCTATAACACAGTCAACTGATCTAGCTGCACACATGTATATGGTGGAGTCTCTGGATCTTCACTTTAACCGGGTGTGCAGCAAGAAGAAGAAAAAGAAAACAAACAAAATGGAGATATCTTTCCCTAACTTTCCCTCAAATCACGTACCAGTCTATCCCAGAAGAAGATGTCGCTCCCACGTGGCAGGCCTGGGGTCTCACGATGACGGGTCCCGTTGCAGCGCTGAAGGGGGGGAAACTCCTCAGTCCTCCTCTTCGGTCTTCTTCCGCAGGTAACAGATTTTTGTTAGTCTCTCTCTCTGTCCCGGGGCACACAGATCAGGAGAAGGGAGATCACAGTAGCACAGATGGCTCCCTTATGTCGGTCACAGCCCCTGCACATGTAATCCGGTGGCAATGTCCTGAATTCCGGAGGCAATGTCCTGAATTTGAGTTGGACCCTCGGTAAGACAAGGTCCTGCAGACCGGGGGTTGCAGCAACGATTTTCACTGGGTATTTCTTCCCAAGAATCCAGCTGCAAAAGAGCCCTATGTCGGGAGACACCACACACAGGTCTACCCTTGCTGAAATCTCAGTTTGCACAGCTCTGTTTCTCTTCCTGGGTAAACAAAAGAGATGGTGGAGGATTTCCACCCTCTGTGATTGTACAGTCCACTAATGCCCCCTGGTGGACAAGTGCGGAAACAAAGTCTAATTCTATGTCCATCTCAATGCGGCAGTCTGAATTGTTCACCTCATTACACACGCTTGGCTCTTCTCCGTTCATGATGTGCCCCAGGGATAAGGGGTACTCGGAACCGGGCAGCGGTGCTTATTGAGAGTCATAGGGGTCAGACCTGGCTCCGTGACCCTGGGTTCAGCTTCAAAAGAGTTTTTAGGAACAGGGTGGTTTAAAGGAAGTATTGTTCGTGATGCCATCCGTGGTTTGTGGCTATGAGTGGCCACCGCTGCTGCAGAACCTCTGGGGATGATGGATGGGGAGCTAGGATGTAGTGGCTCCCCATGGATGGAGCGGATCCCGAGGGCAGTGAATATTGACATGGTGTAGGATGTAGGATGGTGGGCGAGAAGTAATTGAACAGACTCACGTTTGTGGGTTCCTTAAGTCCTTTATGGTACCTTTACATGCCGCTACAGAAGTTTGGAAACAACCGGGTGTCGGAGACAAATGTATCTTACACCGTCAAAACAACCCGAGGTAGCGGCGTGTAAAGTAGGTTGTTGCCACCCGTCACTGTGCTTTAAAACATAGCAGTGCTCTAAAACAGGTTGGTTTCAACCCGATGGTAGCGGCGTCTAAATGTGGTATAAGAAGGTTTTTTCGTCACCTAGTTAACTCCCTGGGGCATGAAACTCCGGGAAACCACCCCACTTCAGCGATCATTGGTGGTAGCTCCTGCGTTACGATTGGTTGTCGCTGCATAGGGCGGCATATTTAAGGAGCTGACCAGTCACACTACACAATTGCAATAGCATCATGTATTAGCCAGCCTTCCTGCGCTGGCTGGCCAATCATGATGCTATTGCATTGTCCAATCACCGTACGAGCGTCTCGTAATCCACAACTCTGGCACGCCTATGTGTTGTCCCTGCTGCCCCAGGTCCTCCAATATTACCTTCTGTAGCGGCGTGTAAATGAGGGACGGTGCTCTACAGAAGGTAACTTGAGGCACCCGGCGGTGTATCCAGAGATAGATTAAACCTTCTGTAGAGCACTTTGTAGTGGCGTGTAAAGGCGGTATCGGGTAACGTTTGCAACCGTTGGAACGTGCTTGTGCACGTGAGACACCCGGTTGTTTCCAACCTTCTGTAGTGGTGTGTAAAGGTACCATTACTGGTGATACTGGCACAAGGACAGATGGTATCGCTGGAATCCAGCAACCTGGGAGCAACTCGGGGTTCTCCTCACCCGGAAAGTTCTGAGACCTCCCTGCTGTGCTTTCTTAGCGGGTCCCTGTGGCTGCTTAAGCTGAGCTGCGGCCCTTTCTCCTGCAGTGTGCCGTATGACAGGCCACTCGAGTCCTTCTCCAACCCCACCTCTCTGGCGGCTGCTCCTGGGCTTTACAAGCTGCTTTGCCTTCGGGCACTTTGGTGTGGATGGGGGACTTGGAATCCCCCACCCTCCGGTATTGGTTACTGCGACCTTAGGCCCTGCACAGCATCGGATTCCAGTGTCCTAATCTTGGAGCTTACTTCTCTGGGGTGAGTGTGACACCGCTCTACTCCCCGGGCTCTCCTTCACTTCCTCAGACCCTTGCCTATGGGTTACTCAAACTAAGTCTATCTATCCTGGGACAAGCTTAGCACTGCTCCAGTCCACAGGCTACCTTCCTCAGTCCTCCTCAGAACTGAACTGACTAACTCTGCGCCCAACCAGAATTTATAGGGGAGCTACCCTGAACCCAGGCTTTAGAGCTCCGTCATCAGGCCTGGAGGTAGAAAGGTGGTGTGTGCTTTGGGTTTTCCTGGTGTGAATACTCTCTGTTGCTCTCAGGTATGACACTACCCCTGGGGGAAATAATGATATTGAGATATATGGACTCTGGGGTGCCATATTCCCCCCTTGTGAAATTCAGTACTCCTGGACTGAGGTAACCTTTTTGAAAAAGAAAACATGAACAGTAATAAAGAACATATAAAATGTACAGAGTCTCAAAATTCAAAAAGTACAAAAAACAAGAAAATTTGAAAAAGAGTCACTTTGGTGATTAGTCCTTCCACCATTGGCTGATGAATAATATTTACACAAAGTCTTTGCCACAACCTGTCCTATGGCTTAATGGTCCATTTGTAAAGATAAAAATTCAAAAAAACTTAAAAGTTCATACAGCAAAATCCTGTAGGTGCATACCCTTGGTGGTTTGTTAGTTACGTATTTACATTCTTACATAAAACAAGACAAACATATTTACAGTTTTAACTTGCCCGAACTACACTATTAATCCCTATAACATCCTGTGATCTGACCTCTTCTACTATGGGTTGATCTACGCAGAACAGGTATTTCTGATGGTCTGATCTGACTTCTAGTGTCTCTTTCTGGTGTTGTGCGTGCACTATCCACTGTTCTACGTGTGGGTCTATGTAGCACTGTATACTAGAGTGGCGTCTTGGTCTTACCATGGGACTGACAAGTTCACTCTTAGCAGGGAGTTGGATTCCCTGTTCTTCTTCAGGTGCACCTTCTGATACCTCAGCTTGCTGTTCTTCATGCCTTGCGGTTCATTCAGGTACCACTGTTTGGGGAAAAGCAAATATAGGAACTACTACTGCTCCATTGTACTGTGTCCACATCTTAGGAAAGTCTCCAAGTACTGTATGAATTACTCTTCTTTTGGTTTCACAGATAAGGGTACTTCTGGTACTTTCTCTTGGTCTTCAATGTATCAGGACATATCTTAGATGGTCTCTGAAAACCGCTGCTGATGTCTTTCCTTCATCTTTACCTACAAGATACACTTTGGTATTATTAAAGTTTGATGGTAACACGGTGTATGGTACTGCTTCCCATTGGTCATCAACATTGTTAGTATGTCTCTTTCTCTTGAATATTTGTTCACCTGGTTTCAAGGGAGTTGTAGAAGTGTGCTTGTTGTAGGATTTCTCTTGTCTTTCTCTTGTTGGGACAAACTTCTCTCTATGTATTCTTGTACTTTGCGATATTGTTGCTGCCATTCTGTATCCCAATCTGTATTTGGTAAGTCTATATTTGGCTTCACGTTGCCCACATCCATGTCAATGGGTAATTTGCCAGGTCTTCCTCTCATGAGATAAGCTGGAGTACAATTGGTGGAACTCACAGGGACGTGATTGTATAAGTCCACTAGATCTGGAAATTTTTCTGGCCACAAGATTCTATCTTCCAATGGCAATGTTTTCAGCAGGTCTATGACATACTTGGTTTATCTTTTCACACATTTCATTTGTTTGTGGGTGGTACGGAGTGGTTCTTATCTTCTTACACCCATACATATTACAAAACTATTGGAATATCTCTGCTTCAAAACTGGTCCATGGTCTGTTAACACCTGTTCAGGATAACCATGAGGTCTACAAAAATGGGCTTAAAAGGCTCTGGCTGCTGTTTTGGCTGTTAAGTCCTTCACAGGTACAACTACCAAGAAACAAGAGTAGTGGTCTACTATGGTGAGGGCATCGACATGGCCTGATCTACTTGGACTCAGTTTCACGTGATCAGGCCAAGTTCAAGTGGTTGCCTGGTGACAATTGGCTGTAGTGGGGCTTTCTGGCTATCTTGATCTTTCCTCCTCAGGTTGCATGGTCCACAGTTTCTGCACCAGTTTTCAATGGCTTTTATCATGCCAACCCAGTAGAATTTTTCTCTTAGCAGAACCTCCAACTTTTTCCACCCGATATGCCCTGTGCCATCGTGAATATGCATCCAGTACCATCTGGATATCCCTTCATGGCACTACTTTTTGCCAGACTTGCTCATGAGTTCTTTCATTTGTGTAACATCTGCACAGCTTACCTCCATACATGAATAGGCTGCTCTTCTCTTTCCACAGCTGTTGTGTCTCCTGTGGAGTATCTGGACCAGGATATGCCTTCGTGCGTGAACAGTTCCTTGATTAAGAGTACAGCTGGGTCACTATTTTGCCTTTCTGCCCATCCATGGTGAGGTAATGGATTCAGCGTGGCCTCTTTACGTTGGTCTTTTACATAATTACATAGTTTTTACATTGCGTCACATGAGGATGGTAAAAGCCGGTAGCTCTATCTTTTCCAGCTCCTCCGGGTCTTCTCCCGCATCCTGCAAATGGGGCATTCTGGACAATGCATCAGCGTTGACATTCTTATGGCCTGCCTGGTACTTGATGGTAAAGTTGTAATTGGACAGTCGGGCCATTCATCGCTGTTCTAATGCACCTAGCTTCGCTGTCTGCAAGTGAGTCAATGGATTGTTGTCCATGAAGATGGTGAATTTTGCTGCAGCCAGGTAATGCCTGAAACATTCTGTGACTGCCCAGACTATGGCTAGGAACTTGAACGAGCTGTAGTTCTCTGGGTTCCTTTCTGTAGATCAGAGCTTCCTGCTGGCATAGGCTAGCACTCTTTCTCTGCCTCTTTGCACATGGTACAATACTGCTACTAATCCCACATTGCTGGCATCAGCATATCACACAAATGGCTGGATGTAATCAGGATAGGCTAGGATCCAGTGGTGTAACTAGAGTCCAAAGGGCCCCAGTGCGAAATTTGGACATGGGCCCCCTTCCCCCGCGCGCCCACATTGGTCAGATGTACAGGCCCCATATAATGTTCTAAATCCTACAAAGACTCACAAATTCACCTCTCTCTGCTTCATTATGTATTAATGTCCCTTATCCGGCTATATATGGTCCTCCTCCTGGAATATGCCCTTATTATGGTATACATGCTCCTCCATTATAGTATATAGCAGCTTCATAGCCCTCCATATAATATAATGCAGCCTCATAACCCATCATTTAATATAAGGCAGACCCATAGCCCTCCAGATAATATAATGTCACCTCATAACCCTCCATATAATATAATGCAGCCTCATAGCCCTACAGATAATATCATGCATCATCATAGCCCTACAGATAATATAATGCAGCCTCATAGCTCTCCAGATAATATAATGCAGCATCATAGCTCTCCAGATAATATAATGCAGCCTCATAGCTCTCCAGATGATATAATGCAGTCTCACAGTCCTCCAGATAATATAATGCAGTGTCACAGCCCTTCATATAATATAATGCAGTGTCACAGCCCTCCATATAATATAATGCAGCCTCATAGCTCTCCAGATGATATAATGCAGTCTCACAGCCCTCCAGATAATATAATGCAGCGTCACAGCCCTCCATATAGTATAAGGGAGCGTCACATCCCTCCAGATAATATAATGCATCACAGCCCTCCAGAGAATATAATGCAGCATCACAGACCTTCATATAATATAATGCAGCGTCACAGCCCTTCAAATAATATAATACAGCATCACAGCCCTCCTAATAATATAATGCAGCATCACAGCCCTCCAGATGATATAATGCAGCATCACAGCCCTTCATATCAAATAATGCAGCCCTTCATATAGTATAATACAATAATGCAGCCTCATAGCCCTCCACATAGCATACATCCTCCCCACACAGACACACTGCCCCCTGTACAACCTGCCACACTCACCCAGTCACACTGCCCTCTGTACAGCCCTCATCCCACACATAGACACACTGCCCACTGTACAGCCCCACCCACACGGACACACTGCTCACTGCACAGCCCCCCAGCCACACACACAGTGCCCCCTGTACAGCCCCCCACACCCAGTCACACTACCCCCTGTATAGCACACACACACGGTCAAACACACACAGTCATACACACACAGGCACACACACACAATCACGCACACATACAGACACAGACACACACTGGTCAAAAACACACACATGGTCACACAAATATGGTCAAACACACAGGGTCAAACACACACAGTCACACACACACAGGCACACACAGTCACACACATGGTCAAACACACACAGTCACACACGGTCAAACACACAAACACACAGGCACACACAGTCACAAACAATCACACACACAGTCACAAACACACTTATACACAGTCACATACACAGTTACACACAGTTACACACACAGTGATACATACACACACGGATACGCCATCTCTCCTCCTCTCCAAGAGCTGCAGTTCTTCTGCCTCATCGCTCTCGCCGGGCAGCTTCATTCTGTCAGTGCTGAGGTCACATGACCTCATCACAGTGCAGCAGCAGTGGCTGCAGGAGATTTAAAGCATCCTCAGGGATGCACATTCATGGAAAGCAGGCACAGCGGTCACAGGGGTTGGCGGGCTCCGGGCCCAGTCTCTCTTGTGACCTCTGCAACCGTGGATGGTACACCACTGATAGGATCTCATCCCCGGTCAGGGCCCACTTCAACTGATTGAAGGAGTATTCTTCTTTACTGCCCCACTCAGATGGAGGACTCGGGTTTTTAGCCTTCTTGAACTGGTCTACCAGGAGGTCCTGCAGGGAAGCTGCCATCTTCGTGAACCCCTTGATGAACCTTCGGTAGTATCCTACCAACCCCAGGAACTGCCTCACTTCTTTGACTATGGTGGGTCTTGGCCAGTCCCTAATGACAGTGATTTTCTCAGGATCTGGCGCTACACCTTCAGCACTGACATCACGACCGAGGTACTGTACCTTTGGCTTCTACAGGTGACACTTGGATGGCTTCACTTTCATGCCATTGCTGGACAACGCTTCAAACACTTCAGCCAAGTGCTCCCGATGGTCTTCATACATCTTGGACATCATCCAGGTACAGTAAAAGTGTTTCAAAGTTCTTGTGCCCCAGGCAGCACTCCATCAACCTCTGGAATGTTCCCGTACATTACAGAGTCCGAACGGCATGCAGTTGAACTCACAGAGGCCCATTGGGGTGGAAAACACTGTCTTCTCTTGGTCCGCCTCTTTTATCCACTGGTAAGATCTAAGGTGGAAAAGTAGTTAGCAGTTCTTAATGCAGCCAGTGACTCTTCAATTCTGGGTAATAAATATGCATATTTCATATATTAGAAGAAATAGGCGGCAATCACCGAGGATGATCTTGTTCTTTCATTCAATGTCCATATGTCAAAGTCATGAAAAATCCTATGGGGGAGGGGGAGTGAGGAGACGGCGGACGACGGCCTGCCATTTTGCGGTACCTACTGCTTCCACGGGTCCTGGTACTGGCGTCTGACGTCACGTCCGGGAACTAAATAGGCCGGACCTCAGATGTCACTGCCGCAATAATACATGGTGCAAGTGAAGTGCTTCTAAAATAAAAAAAATATCTTATTTACAAGAACAAGAGAACAGCAATAACATTACTATGCTGGATCTTATACATGCATTAAAAGTTTAGCAACTATTCAATTTAATTACATCTTTTTTCTTACAACTGGCTACGGGCATTATCTGTTTTTTATAAATACCTTACTAGAAAAAGACCCGATGCGATTGCATCGGGAGTGCGGTGAAATGAATTGTGTGCATCCTTAGATGTGCTAACAGGAACAGTAAAAATGTATGACACGCTTTGCGCTTGTGAAAAAAGCATAGTTTTTATTAACATTTGCAAAATAAGGGCAAAGCATCATACTATAAGGTAAGAGTGACAAAAAAAAAATGTACATAAGTTTATTGAGTATATACAGGTAGCTCTGTGGGTAGCAGAGTATACAGTCAGATGCATGGGTAGCAGAGTACACAGCCGGCTGCGTGGGTAACAAAGTATATACAGGTGTCTCTGTGGGTCGCAGAGTATACAGGCGGCTCTGTGGGTAGCAGAGTATACAGCCGGCTGCGTGGGTAGCCGAGTATATACAGGCGGCTCTGTGGGTGGCAGAGTATACAGACGGCTCTGTGGGTAGCAGAGTATACAGGCGGCTGCGTGTGTAGGAGAGTATATACAGGCAGCTGTGTGGGTAGCAGAGTATACAGCCAGCTGCGTGGGTATCAGAGTCTATACAGGCGGCTCCGTGGGTAGCAGAGTATATAGAGGCAGCTCTGTGGGTAGCACAGTATACAGCCGGCTGCGTGGGTAGCAGAGTATATACAGGTAGCTCTGTGGGTAGCAGAGTATACAGTCAGCTGCGTGGGTAGCAGAGTATACAGGCAGCTGCGTGGGTAGCAGAGTATATACAGGTAACTCTGTGGGTAGCAGAGTACACAGTCAGCTGCTGGGTAGCAGAGTATATACAGGCAGCTCTGTGAGTAGCAGAGTATACAGCTGGCTGTGTGGGTAGCAGAGTATATAGAGGTGTCTCTGTGGGTCACAGAGTATAGAGGCAGCTGCGTGGGTAGCAGAGTATATACAGGTAGTTCTGTGGGTAACAGCTTTGTGGGCGTGATGGCGACCTTAATTGGCGTCCTGGTGGGTGGAGAGGTGATGTGATGTAATGGCTGTCACCACCGACTTCTTCTATGAGAGCTGCGTACTTCCAGAGTGGAGGAAATATGGGCGTGTCCTTGCTGTGAGGTAAATTTTGTGAATGCACATGGGCGGTGATGGATGGTTACTGCGCTCGTGCGGCTGTGAATGGCGTTGCAACTGTGGCTGGTGTGACTGCGGCTCTCGTGGCGTGCGGCGCGCCATCGCTCGTGGGACTGTGAATGGTGACGTAACCGTTGGGGACGTGACTGCGGCTCGCGGTGGCGCGCAAGCGCGCCACCGCTTGCGGGTCTGAGTCTGTGAATAGTGGTTCGCGAAGGCGCTGCGCGCCATCGCTCGCTACGGTGCCGCGGTGCATGCCGGAATAGCGGCACAACATTGGTGATTATATATATAGATACCTACAGCAGTACCGGTGTGCAGCGGTGTCAGTGTGCAGCAGTGGCAAAATCCAGGAGGGGGACAGTGGCCAGGAGGGGGCGAGGAAGAGCGGTCGGGTGCGGGCAGGAGGGGGCTGGTGAAGAGCGGCCAGGTGCGGGCAGGAGAAGGCCAGGGAACAGCGGCTGGGTGCGGGCAGAAGGGGGGCCCCTTCTGCCCGCACCCAAGCGCTGTTCCCTGGCCCCCTCCTGGCTGCAGCAGAGTGCTTAGCAGAGTATACGGGGCTCATGGGTTAGCAGAGTATATGGGGGCTCAGTGCTTAGCAGAGTATACAGGGGCTCAGTGGTGAGCATAGTATACGGGGGCTCAGTGGTTAGCACAGTATACGCTGGCTCAGTAGTTAGCACTGTATACGGAGCCTCAGTGGTTAGCACTCTATAGTGGCGCAGTGGTTGGCACTGTATATTGTGGTTCAATAATTAGAACAGTAATGTGGCTTAATGATTAGCACTGTATATGGTGACTCAGTGATTAGCACTCTATGGTGGCTCAGTGGTTGGCACTGTATATGGTGGTTCAGTGGTTAGCACAGTATGGTGGCTCAGTGGTTAGCACTGTATATGATGGCTCAGTGGTTAGCACTGTATATGGTGGCTGAGTGGTTAGCACAGTACGGTGGCTCAGTGGTTAGCACTGTACGGTGGCTCAGTGGTTAGCAGTGTATGGTGGCTCAATGGTTACCACTGCACGATGGCTCAGTGGTAACCACTGTAAGGTGGCTCAGTGGTTAGCACTGTATGGTGGGTCAATGGTTAGCACTGCGCGGTGGCTCAGTGGTTAGCACTGTATGGTGGCTCAGTGGTTAGCACTGTATATGGTGGCTCAGTGGTTAGCACTGTATGGTTGCTCAGTGGTTAGCACTATATGGAGGCAAAGTGGTTAACTCTGTATGGAGGCTTCGTGGTTAGCACTGTATATGGTGGCTCAGTGGTTAGCACTGTATAAGGTGGCTCAGTGGTTAGCACTGTATACGGTGACTCAGTGGTTGGCAATGTATATGGTGGCTCAGTGGTTAGCACAGTATGAGGGCTCAGTGGTTGGCACTGTACACGGTGAATCAGTGATTAGCGCACTATGGTGGCTAAGTGGTTAGCACTGTTTATGGTGGATGAGTGGTTAGCACTGTATACGGTGGCTCAGTGGTTAGCACAGTATATGCTGGCTTAGTGGTTAGCACTGTATACAGTGGCTGAGTGGTTAGCACAGTATGGTGGCTCAGTGGTTAGTACAGTATGATGGCTCAGTGGTTAGCAGTGTATTTGTGGCTCAATGGTTTGCATAGTGTGATGGCTCAGTGGTTTGCACAGTGCGGTGGCTGAGTGGTTAGCACTGCGCGGTGGCTCAGTGGTTAGTGCAGCATGGAGGCAGAGTGGTCAGCGCAAAATGGAGGCAGAGTGGTCAGCGCAAGATGGAGGCAGAGTGGTCAGTGCAGGATGGGGGCAGAGTGGTCAGCGCAGGATGGGGGCAGAGTGGTTAGCGCAGGATGTAGGCTGGGTGTTCAGCACAGGATGGCGGCTCGGTGGTCAGCACAGGATGGAGTGGTGAGCGCAAGATGGAGGCAGAGTGGTCAGCACAGGATGGAGACAGAGTGGTCAGCGCAGGATGGAGGCTGGGTGGTCAGCGCAAGATGGAGTGGTCAGAAGAGGATGGACGCTCAGTCGTCAGCGCAGGATGGAGGCTGAGTGGTCAGCGCAGGATGGAGGGCTCAGTGGTCAGCGCAGGATGGAGGGCTCAGTGGTCAGCGCAGGATCGAGGGCTCAGTGGTCAGCGCAGGATGGAGGCTCAGTGGTCAGCACAGAATGGAGGCTCAGTGGTCAGAGCAGGATGAAGGCTCAGTGGTCAGCGCATGATGGAGACTCAATGGTCAGCGCAGGATGGAGTGGTGAGCAGATGATGGAGGCTCAGTGGTCAGCGCAGGATGGAGGGCTCAGTGGTCAGCGCAGGATGGAAGCTCGGTGGTCAGCGCAGGATGGAGGCTTGGTAGTCAGCACAGGATGGAGGCTCGGTGGTCAGCGCAGGATGTAGTGGTCAGCAGACGATGGAGGCTCGGTGGTCAGTGCAGGATGGAGGGCTCAGTGGTCAGCGCAGGATGGAGGCTCAGTGGTCAGCGTAGGATGGAGGGCTCAGTGGTCAGCGCAGGATGGAGGCTCAGTGGTCAGCGCAGGATGGAGGCTCAGAGGTCAGCGCAGGATGGAGGGGCAGTGGGTAGTCAGCGCAGGATGGAGGGGCAGTGGTCAGCGCAGGATGGATCCCCCTGCCATCCGGTCTGAGCTGCAGCCGGTGTTGAAACCGCAGCAAGTAATGAATGGTCATGTGATAGGCGGGCTGAAGAGCCTGTCACATGACCGCTCATTACCGGGTGCGGGTGAGACGGAGCGGCGGGTGAACAGGGACGGGGAGGGGTAATGGAGCGGTGGGGGGGATAATGGAGTGGTGGGGGGGCCGCAATGGAGCTGTGGGGGCGCAATGGAGCGTTTGGGGGGGGCGCAATGGAGCGTTGGGAGGGGCTGCAATGGAGCGTTTGGGAGGGGGGCAATGGAGCGGTGAGGGGGGGTGCGCAATGGAGCGGGGAGAGGGCGATGGAGCGAGGAGGGGAGGGAATGGAGCAGCGGTGGCGGTGGGATACCGGAGTCCCTGCTGCGACATGTAATATCCAAGATGGCGGCGAAATCCGCGAGATTTTGGACGCCATCTTGGAAATTAATGTCGCCACAAAGACACTGCTACTGCAGCTGCATGGCGTCACCGAGGCCCCCTCGGTGATAGAGCAGCGAGGGGCAGCGTAGAAGTCACGTAGGCCGCGAGGCGGCTCACGATGCGCCATCGCTCGCAGCGGGGCGGACGGGTGTGGCAGCGGAGACGGCTCGCGATGACGCTGACACGTCATAGCTCGCAGTGCTGCAAAGGATTTTGGGATTCGGGTACAGTGCCCGAATCCCAAACTCCCGATTTATATACGTAGATTCCATATAGAAGACACGTATACTACCGTAAGCCTCTTAATACCTGCACATTAGTTAGAATCCTATTGGGTAGGTGTATAACTTATTTTATACTAAAGACCTGGCATTTCATTTATACTTAAATTTCAAGCCAACTAGACAAAACAGTCTACTAGTGGCTCCAAATTATTGTTACTGAATGACCGAACTTCTCTATATTTATCTCTACACTGAATCTGTCTGTTGTCCGATTTTTCCATATTGCATGCAAAAGATTGGCCAAACGGCTGTAAATTTACCTGTACTATCCGGTTTCTAAATATTTATCTATACTGGCCCTGTTCCTAATGAGCATGTTTATTTATTTTCTTTTATAAGAAGGCAGCCAGGTCGTTCTTGTCATTCAGACCCAACGCTCCGCAGGCATTTGATTTAATAATCCAACGACATTCTTTTTGTAATAGGAATTTATGTGTGTCACCACCTTTAATAGAAGGTAATACCTGTTCTAGCCCTGCAAATTTTAAAACATCTGCATTGCCACTATGACATTCCTTTACATGTTGAATAAGCCTTGGGCTCCCAACATCTGAATTTATTGATTTACAGTGTTCTTTGAATCTAACCCAAAGTTCTCTGATGCTCTTACCTATGTAAAATCTTTTACAGGGACACCAGATGACATACACAACCCATTTGGTTCTACAACTAATATATGAAGTTATTCTATGTTGTATACCTCCAATCTCAATGGGATCTGTTGTAGAGTGAAATTTTCAAAAATTGCAGTTCTTACATTGAAAATTGCCTTTTGGGGTGCCTTTGCTCCAACCATGATTTTTCTCTTTTGCTCTGAACTCTATTCTTTACTATTAAATCTTTAAGATTATTACACCTCCTGTATGTAATCAACGGAGGACCTAAACCTATTGAGTATAGCTCTCTGTCCCTTTCAAGAATATACCAGTATTTGCGAATAGCACCTCATATTTTCTCAAACATTGGTCCAAACTTAAATGTGAATACAAACCGTTTATTACTCTGTTCGATTCTTTTACCTTTTGGACCTGGAATTTCAAGTGAGACTTTTTCTCTCGCTTCCTCAATTATTTTAGAGGGATATCCTCTTTCAAGAAAATTTCTTTCTAATTCGGAACATTGTTTCGAGAATGCTTGTTCGTCATTATTCATCCGTCTTATTCTCAAAAACTGGCTTTATGGTAGGGACCATCTCATGTGGATAGGATGCACACTATTTTTTTTTGCTCTCTCTTTGTTCTTATATACACACGCCTCTATGAAGTCACCTTTAATGCCTGTTTTTCAAAACGTAGCCTCCTAGTTTTAGCTATGTATAAAAAAGGCTTCATGATATAGTTCGGGGCCAGACTACAATGCCAGAATCATGATACCATTTTGTGTCTGGACACCTGCGTGTGTCATCATGCTTTGCATCCTGTATCCTATGTGTTTTGTCGCATTCTCTATAATAAACCCAGCCCTTGCTCTAGAAGACTTGTCTACAGAGTTTTCTTGGACTTTGGTAACTAACAGACAAGGACTTTGTGGCGCCCACTATGTAGGTGCCACAAAAGGGGTACTGCACCCAGAAAAGCGGTGTAGTACTCCACTGCAATTGGGACAATGGTCACAAGATGGAGCCCTAGAGCTGCACTCACACACTAGAATAGTGGTGGGAGGAACCCCGGGAGGGTCTTAGCAACCTCTAGAGGGAACCAGAGAGCTCAGTCAGTCAGTCAGTGAGTCGGAGAAGAGTGGAGTTGGAGGGAACCAGGCAGCCAGCCTGAAGGAACAAAGAGGGTCATCTCGACTGAGGGGCCCTGAAGGATCAGATCCCAAAGGTAACAAAGAAAGCAAGGAAACTCAGGATTGCAGAGTTAACTTGAGTGGGGAGCGAGTAACGGATAGAGTTTGCCCCATAGGAAGAAACTCGGGTACCGGAGCCCCACCTGTGAGTACTCCAAGTCTCACAGAAAATCCGCTAAACAGGGATATTATAAATACGGCCCTGTCTCCCAAAGGTCCCACAAGAGGGAGGCCAGAAGCGCAGTGGCAGCTGCGGCATTCAACAGAAGGTTAACCTCGACGGGTACAAAAGGGAGAGGAGACAGAACAAGAGGCAACAGGAGGCCAGATCATCTGCAGGAGATTAGGCTTCACACTGGGAACAGAATAGAAGGAAAAGAAAGGAACATAAAGGAGGGTTCTATCTGCAGCCAGAAATCCCAATTGCAGCCTGGAGCATTCTCCAGTTTACCATCTAACGAACTGTTGAACTGTAAGCTGAAAGAAAGAGTTCAAGTAAAGTTACCCGGTGAAGTGAAGCTTTGACTCTGCTGCATCCTTTCAAATATTAACTGTTTGCTTTACAGCATCACTGCCCCTGTGGTCCAGTCCCACCTGCGGGGACTATTTCATCCAAGCCGCCATACCACCGACCACCGGAGGACTGTGGCGACGCTGGTGATCATCACCAGACTCAGCAGGTGGCGTCACGACGAAGACAACTTGTAAATAGAAACTCCCAAAGACCATTTTCAGTTGACCCCCAGGGCCACGGCTCCGGAATGGCCACCTGTGAATTCCCTGACTAGAAGAGAGAGCCCGAGAGCCGAGTACCCCACAGCCCTGGGTGCGCGTCAACTTTCTTTCACCATTCAGATTGGAGGTATACAACATAGAGTAACTTCCTATATTAGTTGTAGAACCAAATGGGTTGTGTATGTCATCTGGTGTCCCTGTAAAAGATTTTACATAGGTAAGACCATCAGAGAACTTTGGGTTAGATTCAAAGAACACTATAAATCAACTAGATGGTGGCCCGATTCTAACGCATCGGGTATTCTAGAAAATGTATGTAGTTGACATACTGTGACTGACAGAACTTGTTCAGTCAACGTGAGTGAACTACATATATATATATATATATATATATATAAACTAAGTAAAAGTCCATGCAGCACACAGCTACCACCAATGATGCACAGTGCTAACAAGCCATATGTGTTTGAGGAAAAAATTCAAAACTTACGTTTTTCAAAAAACTCAATAATCTTTCTTTTAATCTGGAGTTCTTAGTACATACATTGGCCAATGTCTGCTTGCTCATCAACTACGACAAAGTGCCTCCAGGTCTGATGAGCCCTATCTGACATCCAAGCCCTCCTTGTCCACCCCCCACCTCGCGGTGGGCAGGCACCATCTATACCCTCCATCACCTGTAGGTTAATGAGGGTGCAATTAAAAAAAAGAAAGATTATTGAGTTTTTTGAAAAACGTAAGTTTTGAATTTTTTCCTCAAACACATATGGCTTGTTAGCACTGTGCATCATTGGTGGTAGCTGTGTGCTGCATGGACTTTTACTTAGTTTGTTTAATCTCTGCGTCCTATGCTTGCACCAGTTCACACTGGTCTGCTGAGTGCTGTGCAGCTTTTTTGAATTATATTATAAAATATATATATATATATGTATAGCAGCACTATGGTATATGGCGGTACATTACATTACATGTATAGCAGCACTATAGTATATGGCGGTACATTACAGTACATGTATACCAGCACTATAGTATATGGCGGTACATTACAGTACATGTATAGCAGCACTATAGTATATGGCGGTACATTACAGTACATGTATAGCACCGCTATGGTATATGGCGATACATTACAGTACATGTATAGCAGCACTATGGAATATGGCAATACTCCGCTCCCCGTGGCCCCACCACTCCTCTACGGTAAAAGTAAAAAAAATCCGCAGTGAGGATACTGAACTGTCCGCCGGCTCGCTCCACCTTCGTCTTTTAGGTCCTACAGGCCTTTAGGACCTGCCATTGCCTGGGAAACCAATCAGGATGAAGCACGGGGGCAGGATGGTGACAGGGGGGCAGGATGGAGCGGGGGGGCAGGATGGAGTCGGGGGGCAGGGCAGGATGGAGGCGGAGGGGGGGTAGGATGGAGGCTGGGGAGCAAGAACAGTGGGGGGCAGGATGGAGGTGGGGGGTAGGATGGAGATAGCGGGGCTGGATGGAGGGAGCAGGGCAAGATGGAGGGAGCAGGGCAGGATGGAGGGAGCAGGGCAGGATGGAGCGAGCGAGGCAGGATGGAGCCGGAGGAGCAGGATGGTGGCGGGGGGGCAGGATGGAGTGATCGGGGAAGGATGGTGGCGGGGGGGCAGGATGGTGGCGGGGAGGCAGGATGGTGGCGGGGAGGCAGGATGGTCGCTGGGGGGGGCAGGATGGAGTAAGCAGGGAAGGATGGAGCCGGAGGAGCAGTATGGTGGCTAGGGGGCGCAGGATGGTCGCTGGGGGGGCAGGATGGTGGCTGGGGGGGCAGGATGGTGGCTGGGGAGGGGCAGGATGGAGCAAATGGGGCAGGATGGTGGCGGCAGGGCAGAATGGAGCGAGCGGGGCAGGATGGAGCGAGCGGGGCAGGATGGAGCCAGGGGTGCAGGATGGAGCCGGGGGGTGGGACAGGATGGGAGGAGGGCAGGATGGTGGCGAGCGGGGCAGGATGGAGCGAGCGGGGCAGGATGGAGCGAGCGGGGCAGGATGGAGCCAGGGGTGCAGGATGGATCCAGGTGGGGGGGCAGGATGGGAGCAGGGCAGGATGGTGGCGAGCAGGGCAGGATGGAGCGAGCGGGGCAGGATGGAGCGAGTGGGGCAGGATGGTGGCGGGGGGGCAGGATGGTGGCTGGGGGGCAGGATGGTGAAAGCGGGGCAGGATGGAGTGAGCGGGGCATGATGGAGCAAGCAGGGCAGGATGAGCGAGGGGTGCAGCATGGAGCCAGCGGTGCAGGATGGAGCCAGGGGTGCAGGATGGAACCGGGGGGCAGGATGGGAGGAGGGCAGGATGGTGGCGAGTGGGGCAGGATGGAGCGAGTGGGGCAGGATGGTGGCGTGGGGCAGGATGGAGCAAGCGGGGCAGAATGGAGCGAGCGGGGCAGGATGGTGGCGGGGGACAGAATAGAGTAAGCGGGGCAGAATGGAGCGAATGGGGCAGAATGGAGCGAGCGGGGCAGGATGGAGCGAGCGGGGCAGGATGGAGCGAGCGAGGCAGGATGGTGGCGGGGCAGAATGGAGCAAGCGGGGCAGGATCGTGGCGGGGGAGCAGGATGGTGGCGAGCGGGGCAGGATGAAGTGAGTGGGGCAGGATGGAGCAAGCGGGGCAAGAGGGAGCGAGCGGGAGAGGAAGGAGCGAGTGGAGCAGGATGGGGGAAGAGCAGGATGGTGGCGGGGGGCAGGATGGAGTGAGCAGGGCAGGATGGTGGTGAGCGGGTCAGGATGGTGGCGGGGGGGGCAGGATGGAGCATGCGGGGCAGGATGGAGGGAGTGGGGCAGGATGGAGCAAGCAGGGCAGGATGGAGCAAGCGGGGCAGGATGGAGCTGGTGGAGCAGGATGGTGGCGAGCGGGGCAGGATTGAGCCGGCAGGGCAGGATGATGGGAGCGGGGCAGGATGGAGCGAGTGAGGCAGGATGGAGTGAGCAGGGCAAGAGGGAGCGAGCGGGGCAGGAAGGAGCGAGTGGAGCAGGATGGGGGAAGAGCAGGATGGTGGCGGGGGCAGGATGGAGCCAAAGGAGCAGGATGGAGCCGGAGGAGCAGGATGGTGGCGAGGTGGGGGGGCAGGATGGGGGAGGGCAGGATGGTGGCGAGCGGGGCAGGATGGTGGCAGGGGGCAGGATGGAGCGAGCGGGGAAGGATGAAGCGAGCAGGGCAGGATGGAGCGAGCGGGGCAGAATGATGGGGGGCAGGATGGAGCGAGTGGGGCAGAATGGAGCCGAGGGAGCAGGATGGTGGCAGGGGAGCAGGATGATAGCGGGGGAGCAGGATGGTGGCAAGCAGGGCAGGATGGAGCCAGCGGAGGCAGGATGTTGGCGGGGGGGCAGGATGGTGGCGAGCGGGGTTGGATGGAGCTGTCGGGGCAGGATGGAACCGGCGGGGCAGGATGGAGCAGGCGGGAGGAGGGCAGGATGGAGCAAGTGGGGCAGGATGGAGCCGGCGGGGCAGGATGATGGGAGCGGGGCAGGATGGAGCGAGCAGGGAAGGATGGAAAAAGCGGGGCAGGAGGGAGCGAGCGGGGCAGGATGGAGTCGGAGGAGCAGGATGGAGCCAGAGGAGGCAGGATGGTGGAGGAGGGGGGGCAGGATGGTGGCGAGCAGGGCAGGATGGTGATGAGTGGGGCAGGATGGTGGCGAGCGGGGTTCGATGGAGCCGGCGGGGCAGGATGGAGCAAGCGGGGCAGGAGGGAGTAAGCGGGGCAGGAGGGAGCAAGCGGGGCAGGAGGGAGTCGGAGGAGCAGGATAGTGGCGGGGTGGGGAGGCAGGATGTGGGGAGGGCAGGATGGTGGCGAGCAGGGCAGGATGGAGTGAGCGGGGCAGGAAGGTGGCGGGGGCAGGATAGATCGAGTGGGACAGGATGGAGCGAGTGGGGCACGATGGAGCGAGCGGGGCAGGATGGTGGCGAGCGGGGCATGATGGAGTGACCGGGGGGCAGGATCGAGCGAGCGGGGCAGAATGGAGCCAGCGGTGCAGGATGGAGCCAGGGGTGCAGGATGGAACCGGGGGGCAGGATGGGAGGAGGGCAGGATGGTGGCGAGTGGGGCAGGATGGAGCGAGTGGGGCAGGATGGTGGCGCGGGGCAGGATGGAGCAAGCGGGGCAGAATGGAGCGAGCGGGGCAGGATGGTGGCGGGGGACAGAATAGAGTAAGCGGGGCAGAATGGAGCTAACAGGGCAGAATGGAGCGAGCGGGGCAGGATGGAGCAAGCGGGGCAGGATCGAGCGAGCGAAGCAGGATGGTGGCAGGGCAGAATGGAGCAAGCGGGGCAGGATGGTGGCGGGGGAGCAGGATGGTGGCGAGCGGGGCAGGATGAAGTGAGTGGGGCAGGATGGAGCGAGCAGGGCAAGAGGGAGCGAGCGGGGCAGGAAGGAGCGAGTAAGCAGGATGGGGGAAGAGCAGGATGGTGGCGGGGGGCAGGATGGAGCGAGCAGGGCAGGATGGTGGTGAGCGGGGCAGGATGGAGTGAGCGGGGCAGGATGGTGGCGGGGGGGCAGTATGGAGCATGCCGGGCAGGATGGAGGGAGTGGGGCAGGATGGAGCAAGCAGGGCAGGATGGAGCAAGCGGGGCAGGATGGAGCTGGTGGAGCAGGATGGTGGCGGGGAGCAGGATGGTGGCGAGCGGGGCAGGATTGAGCCGGCGGGGCAGGATGATGGGAGCGGGGCAGGATGGAGCGAGCGAGGCAGGATGGAGCGAGCATGGCAGGATGGAGCGAGCGAGGCAGGAGGGAGCGATCGGGGCAGGAGGGAGCGAGCGGGGCAGGAGGGAGCGAGCGGGGCAGGAGGGAGCGAGTGGGGCAGGATGGAGCCGGAGGAGCAGGATGGAGCCGGAGGAGCAGGATGGTGGCGAGGTGGGGGGGCAGGATGGGGGAGGGCAGGATGGTGGCGAGCGGGGCAGGATGGTGGCAGGGGGCAGGATGGAGCGAACGGGGCAGGATGATGGGGGGCAGGATGGAGCGAGTGGGGCAGAATGGAGCCGAGGGAGCAGGATGGTGGCAGGGGAGCAGGATGATAGCGGGGGAGCAGGATGGTGGCGAGCGGGCAGGATGGAGCCAGCGGAGGCATGATGTTGGCGGGGGCAGGATGGTGGCGAGCGGGGTTGGATGGAGCTGTCGGGGCAGGATGGAACCGGCGGGGCAGGATGGAGCAGGCGGGAGGAGGGCAGGATGGAGCAAGCGGGGCAAGATGGAGCGAGCGGGGCAGGATGGAGCCGGCGGGCCAGGATGATGGGAGCGGGGCAGGATGGAGCGAGCAGGGCAGGATGGAGCAAGCGGGGCAGGAGGGAGCGAGCGGGGTAGGATGGAGTCGGAGGAGCAGGATGGAGCCGGAGGAGTCAGGATGGTGGCGAGCGGGGCAGGATGGTGATGAGCGGGGCCAAAGAATAACAGAAGGACAGCGCCCAAGCTGGAAGTTATATCTTCATATGTTTATTCCATCCACCACAGCACAACGTTTCGGTGACAACCTTTTTCAAGTGCATACATCCCACAGATACAAAGTGTTATTTATAGTGTGTAACTCCACCCCAATAACACAGCACCAATCAATAAACAGTATATAATAAACAAAGTTAAAAATCACCTATCAACTAGACATAGATCTACTATATATACTTTACCCTAGTGTAAAAATGTATTCCAGCTAAAACCGCTCATTGGGTATATACATCGCCATTGTCCATGTCACAGTAAATCCAATAGACATATAAGAGAGTAATCGCGCTATACACCAATCAGAGTAAAGCATTGTCCATCGCCATAGAGACAACTGAAGTCAGCGTTTATACTCCAATCGCGGGCACTCGCATCCGGTATTGAATCACGCATGCGTCGGCGTCCTCTTGGGATTGGATACCTCCCCTGTCCTTCAAAGCGATGAGCGGGGCAGGATGGTGGTGAGCGGGGTTGGATGGAGCCGGCTGGGCAGAATGGAGCAAGCGGGGCAGGAGGGAGCAAGCGGGGCAGGATGGAGTCGGAGGAGCAGGATAGTGGCGGGGTGGGGAGGCAGGATGTGGGAAGGGCAGGATGGTGGCGAGCAGGGCAGGATGGAGCGAGCGGGGCAGGAAGGTGGCTGGGGGCAGGATAGATCGAGTGGGGCAGGATGGAGCGAGTGGGGCAGGATGGAGCGAGCGGGGCAGGATGGTGGCGAGCGGGGCATGATGGAGTGACCGGGGGGGCAGGATCAAGCGAGCAGTGCAGAATGGAGCTGGGGGAGCAGGATGGTGGCGGGGGACCAGAATGGTAGCAGGGGAGCAGGATGGCGGCGAGCAGGGCAGGAATGAGCGAGCGGGGCAGGATGGAGCCGGCAGGGGCAGGATGGTGGCGGGGGGGGCCGGATGGTGGCAGGGGGGCAGGATGGTGGCGAGCGGGGCAGGATGGAGCCGGCGGGGCAGGATGAAGCGAGCGGGGCAGGATGGAGCGAGTGGGACAGGATGGAGCAAGCGGGGCAGGAGGGAGCATGCGGGGCAGGAGGGAGTGAGCGGGGCAGGAGGGAGCCGGCGGGGGCAGGATGGTGGCAGGGGGGGCAGGATGGTGCGAGCACGGCAGGATGGAGTGAGCGGGGCAGGATGGAGCCGGTGGGGGCAGGATGGTGGCGGGGGGGCAGGATGGAGCGAGCGAGGCATGATGGAGCGAGCGGGGCAGGAAGGAGCATGCGGGACAGGAGGGAGTGAGCAGGGCAGGATGGAGTCGGAGGAGCAGGATGGTGGCGGGGTGGGGGGGTAGGATGGGGGGAGGGCTGGATGGTGCCGAGCAGGGCAGGATGGTGGTGGGGGGCAGGATGGAGCGTGGGGGAGGATGGAGCGAGCGGGGCAGGATGGAGCGAGCAGAGCAGGATGGTGGCGAGCGGGGCAGGATGGAGCGAGCGGGAGAGCAGGATGGAGCGAGCGGGGCAGAATGGAGCCGGGGGAGCAGGATGGTGGCAAGCAGGGCAGGATGGAGCGAGCGGGGCAGGATGGAGCCGGCGGGGAAGAATGGTGGCGGGGGTGGCAGGATGGTGGCAGGGGGGGCAGGATGGTGGCGGGGGGGCAGGATGGTAGCAGGGGGGCAGGATGGCGGGGGGAGGAGCAGGATGGTGGCCGGGAGGCAGAATGGCGGCAGGGGGGCAGGATGGTGGTGGGGGGGCAGGATGGAGCCGGTGTGGCAGGATGGTGGCGGGGGGCAGGATGGTGGCAGGGGGGGGGCAGTATGGTGCTGGCGGGGCAAGATGGAGCCGACGGAGCAAGATGGAGCGGGTGGGGCAGGATGGATCCGGTAATGAGGGGGGGGCAAAATTGTCGCGGGGGGGCAGGATGGTGCCGGCGGGGGAGGGCAGAATGGTGCCAGTGGGGGAGCAGGATGGTGCCGGCGGGGGGGGGGGCAGGATGATGGCGGCATGGGGGGCAGGTTGTGAGGATACTCACCTGTCCGCCTACTCGCTACGCCTCCGTCTTGCAGCTCCCAGGACAGGTCCCCAAGCCCCTTAGGACCTAAAAGACGGACGTGGAGCAGCGAGCCGGTGGACGGGTGAGTATCCTCACTGAGGATTTTTTTATTTTTATTATCAATCAACGTGGAGGAGCGGGGGGGAGCTGGGACACCGGGAGGAGGAGCGGGGACACAGGGGAGGAGGTGTCCCTGCTCTGGGGAGAAAGATCGGGGACACCGGGGAGAAGGAGCAGTGGACACTGGGGAGAAAGAGTGGTGGACACCGGGAAGGAGGAGTGGGGACACCGGGGAGAAGGAGCGGGGGACACCAGGGGAGAGGAGCGGGGACACCAGGGAGAAGGAGGAGCGGGGGACACCGGGGAGAAGGAGCGGGGGACACCGGGGAGAAGAAGCGGGGGACACCGGGGAGAAGAAGCGGGGGACACCGGGGAGAAGGAACGGATGCATCGGGGTGGTGGAAAAGCGGGGGACACCGGGGAGAAGGAGCGGAGACACTGGGGAGGAGGAGCGGGGGACACCGGGGAGGAGGAGCGGGGGGGCATGAGGAACGGGGGGAACTGGAGGAGCGGAGGGGCCGCAGGGAGCAGAGGCAGGATGAGCGGGGGGTCTGTGAGGAGAGCCGCCGCTGCGGCCACCGTGTGTCCTGGCGACAGCGGCACACTGGGCTGCAAATAGGCGCAAAATTCGAACTTTGAGCGGCCTCTGTCTGGCGCGCGATTTCTGTGACTGACAGACGCCTTAGACAATTATATAGTAGATAAAGGGCAGGGTCACA
Source organism: Allobates femoralis (assembly GCA_033576535.1). NCBI lineage: Eukaryota > Metazoa > Chordata > Amphibia > Anura > Aromobatidae > Allobates > Allobates femoralis. Next base: position 397,356,743 of record JARQOC010000003.1, on the reverse strand, counting down.
TATGCGGTTTTTTTTTTTAAATCCTGATCCGGTTTTGAGCTTTCAAAAAGCTCAAAACCGGACCAGGAAACGCTCCTCATAGGAGCCAATGCATAACACCGGATGGCTTCACAAGCCATCCGGTGGCCGTATCCAGCACTGCTGCCTGCGTTAAAAATCATGCAGGCAGCAGTTTTCACAGCGTTTCCCTGTACCGCTGTGCAGTAACCGGATGGCTCAGGATGTGTAATCCTGAGCCATCCGGTAACTGCATAGGTTGCTGATCCCGGCTATTGCCGGGATCAGCAAACTGTCCTATGAGTATTAAATAGTTAAAATAACTAACCAAAGTAATGTTTCAGGTCTATAGGGGGGGCTTAGACCCCCCTATAGACCGGCCGCCCACTCCGGTGGGCTGCTACTACAATATCCCCGATGGCACGGGCTCCTCGGAGCTCCGTGCAAGTTCCCACAACTCCCGCCCCCGTATCTGTACAGAGGGGTGCCTGCACCCCTCTTTTAGAATTATCCTTAAATGTGGCATCCACAGATTACAGTAATAAATTGGTATAGTTACGGCATTATTGTAGTTCTTCACGATCTCTGTATGGGCGGGGCTTTGTTCTTCTGCCGCCGCCCATGGAATGATGATGGCCGCCTCCTCTGGCCTTCTCCCTGTCTTTTCAGGGCGGCCGCGTCATGAAAGGGGCGGGGCTACGGAATGACGTGACCTTAGCCCCGCCCCTTTCATGACGCGGCCGCCCTGAAAAGACAGGGAGAAGGCCAGAGGAGGCGGCCATCATCATTCCATGGGCGGCGGCAGAAGAACAAAGCCCCGCCCATACAGAGATCGTGAAGAACTACAATAATGCCGTAACTATACCAATTTATTACTGTAATCTGTGGATGCCACATTTAGGGATAATTCTAACTGAGGGGTGCAGGCACCCCTCTGTACAGATACGGGGGGCGGGAGTTGTGGGAACTTGCACGGAGCTCCGAGGAGCCCGTGCCATCGGGGATATTGTAGTAGCAGCCCACCGGAGTGGGCGGCGATAGGGGGGTCTAAGCCCCCCCTATAGACCTGAAACATTACTTTGGTTAGTTATTTTAACTATTTAATACTCATAGGACAGTTTGCTGATCCCGGCAATAGCCGGGATCAGCAACCTATGCAGTTACCGGATGGCTCAGGATTACACATCCTGAGCCATCCGGTTACTGCACAGCGGTACAGGGAAACGCTGCGAAAACTGCTGCCTGCATGATTTTTAACGCAGGCAGCAGTGCCGGATACGGTGTTTTGCATTGGCTCCTATGAGGAGCGTTTCCTGGTCCGGTTTTGAGCTTTTTGAAAGCTCAAAACCGGATCAGGATTTAAAAAAAAAAAACACATATGTGACCCTGCCCCTATGCAGTTACCGGATGGCTCAGGATTACACATCCTGAGCCATCCGGCAACTGCAGTGCGGTATTATGCACACATTTTTGTCAAAAAATGTGTGTGCCCGCCATTGCGTTCACCGCATCCGGATCCGGATGCTGTGAATGCAATTCTTGTTTTAAATGTGACCCTAGCTAAATTCAGTTGTTGGGTGCCCAAGGCTTATTCAACATGTAAAGGAATGTCATAGTGGCAATGCAGATGTTTTAAAATTTGCAGGGCTAGAACAGGTATTACCTTCTATTAAAGGTGGTGACACCCATAAATTCCTAATACAAAATGAATGTCATTAGATTATTAAATCAAAACCCTGCGGGTCTGCATGACAGGGACGACCTGGCTGACTTCATATAAAAGAAAAGAAATAAATATGCTCATTAGTAGAGATGAGCCACCACCCTAATGTTCGAATTCGATTCGATTAGTCGAATTTGAGATTTGTTCGGCGAATGTTTGGCGAATGTTTGAAATCAATGGCAGGCTACAGAAAACACATAGAAAACACCTCCAAAAGGGCTCCAAAAGCTGCCAAACTACTCAGAATGGACAACAGACACCACAAAAAATGACAACAATGCAAACACAGTACAAATAATCACAGGCTAAGTGGCTTAAGTTTTCTACATTACCGTATATACTCGTGTATAAGCCGACCCGTGTAGAAGCCGACCCCCCTACTTTTGCCCCCAAAAACTGGGAAAACTTATTGACTCGCGTATAAGCCGAGGGTGGACTCCAGCACAGGTATACAACCCCCAGCAGTGAGTTATACAGCAGCCTCCCCAGTGGTAGTATACAGCAGCAGCCCCAGTGGTATATACAGCAGCAGCCTCAGTGGGAGTATACAGCAGCCCCAGAGGTATATACAGCCCCAGAGGTAAATGCAGCCCCAGAGGTATATGCAGCTCCAGAGGTATATGCAGCCCCATATGCAGCCCAGAGGTATATGCAGCCCCAGAGGTATATACAGCCCCAGAGGTATATACAGCCCCAGAGGTATATGCAGCCCCAGAGGTATATGCAGCCCCAGAGGTATATGCTGCCCCAGGAGGTATTTGCAGCCCCAGGAGGTATATGCAGCCCCAGGAGGTATATGCAGCCCCAGAGGTATATGCAGCCCCCCCATATCAGTATACAGGCCCCCCCTTGGGTAGTAATCCTGTAAAGGAAGAGATTAGTATACTTATCCCTTCCCTGTCCCGCTGCCGCTGTCCCGCCGCCGCCATCACGCTCCTCCATCTTCATCCAGCGTCTTCCGTCTTCTTTCGGCTTGTATACATTGTATACAGTATACAGTGACTCGCGTATAAGCCAAGGGGGGGACTTTTCAGCCCAATTTTTGGGCTGAAAAACTCGGCTTATACGCGAGTATATACGGTAAGTAAAAAGAGGTGGAAGAGTAAAAGGAGAATGAGACACAGGTATAGGCATGTCACACCCTCCTTAAATCATATAAAACATAGCAAGGGGACTCCAACAAGAATCCTTACTCCTTTCAAAGGGTCACACCCACAGCAAAATGGCTTCAATTCTCCCAGACCTAAAATTGCTAAATGGCCCAGCTTGCTTGCATGGCACAGGGTCTGGAACAGGACCTGGCCTAGCATTTCAAGATTAAACCTTGCTCAGCAACTAAACGTTTTGTGGAGTATTACAGTAAAAGCTACAGAGGTAGGTCAGTGACCTGAATAGGCCTAGTGGGCCGGATCCCCTCGAAGCTCATGCAAGCACTCTCTTCAATGTTATGCCCCGCCACACACAGGTGGGACCACCATTAGTTTTGTGGAGTACTACATGAATTCACAGAGAGGTAGGTGAGAGACCTGTGTTTGTGCCTAGTAGGCCGGATAAAGTCAAAGCTCATGCAAGCGTTCCCATAAAAGTCATGCCCCGCCACCCACAGGTGGGACTACAATTAGTTTTGTGGAGTACTATAGAAAAAACAGAGAGATACGTCAGAAACCTGTTTAGGCCTAGAAGGCCGGATAAAGTCAAAGGGAACCTGTCACTGAATATTAGAGATGATCCACCACCATAGTGTTTGAATTCGATTCGGTTTGTCGAATTGGGGGTGTGTTTGTCGAATGTTCGTCAAACACCGTCGAAATACATTGAAAACAATGGCAGGAAAAAACAAAACACCTACAAACACATAGAAAACACATAGAAAACAACATCTAAGGCTAGTTTCACACTACGATTTTAGCAGTTCCGATGCTGTCCGATAAAGATCGGACAGCATCGGAACGTTTTTTGCCCCCATGCAGCCCTATGGGCATCGGACCGAATCGGATGTGCACTAAATGGCATCCGATTTGGTCCAATCCGATTTTGTCCGATTTTTTTATTGGTACAAAAATTGGAGCATGCTCCAATTTTTGCACCGAAAATAAAATCGGACAAAATCGGATCGGACCAAATCGGATGCCATTTAGTGCACATCCGATTTGGTTTGATCAATTTAACATGGGGCCCTATGGAGCAGGGTCCGAGGAAACATCGGATGTGTCCTCGGACCCGATTTCACTGTACTGAGCATGCTCAGTACAGTAAAACTGCTCCAAACTATGAGAGCAGGGGTTAAAAAAAAAAAAAAAAGTATATGCTCACCTATCCTCGAGGCCCCCGCAGGCTCCCGCAGGCTCCCGGTGTCTGCAGAGGTCTTTTTGTTCTGTACAGGACCTTCCGTGATGTCACAGTCACGTGACCGCAAGTCAAGAAGAACAAGAAGACCTCTGCAGACACCGGGAGCTTGCGGGAGACGGCTGGAGACAGCGGGGGCCTCGAGGATAGGTGAGCATATTCTTTTTTTTTTCCTTTTTTTCAGCCCGGAGGCTACGATTTTATGCCGGAATCAGATGCCTATTTGGCATCCGATTCCAGGCATCAGAAGGGAGCCGATGCTGTCTGATTTTATCGGACAGCATCGGCTCCCTTCAAAATCATAGTCTGAAAGTAGCCTAAGGTGTCCAAAAGGTGACAAACTTCTGAGAAGATACAACAAACACATGGAAAAGTGACAAGTACATATAAAAACGTGAAAAGAAAAGAGATGGATGAGTAAAACGAGGAGGAGACACAGATATAGGCATGTCATGTCCTTCAAAAATCAATTTTTACTCCAGCATTTGTAAGGCATCATGCAGACGATGAGTATTGCTTGATTTTTACTTCGGTTTCTGTATGGCCTCGTGCAGACGATGAGTATTGCTTGATTTTTACATCTGTATCTGTAAGGCCACGTTCAGCCGATAAGTATTGCTTGATTTTTAGATCTGTATCTGTAATGGTACCTTTACACGCCACTACCGAGGGTAGCAACAGGTAGGCATCGCACGTGCACGCGCGCATTTTCAACGGTTGCTAACGGTACCTAATGCCGCAAATACACGCCGCCACAAGGTGCTCCACAGAAGGTATTTTCGTTCCCCAGAAGTGCCGACGGGTGCCACAGGTTACCTTCTGTGGAGCACCTTCCCTGATTTACATGCCGCTACCACAAGGGAAAATGGGCGGACCTGGGGCAGCAGGGACAACACATAGGCGTGCCACAGTCCGTCACGCCGCACCCAAGCGACAAGCATTGGCCAACACAATAATGTTCTGATTGGGCACGGCACAAAGGGCGGATGGCGGAGACGTGACGTAGTAGTGTTTTGATTGTCACCCGGAATAAGCGCTTGTGACGTGGCGGAGTGTGGCGATATTCATCTAGGGGATGCTTATGCGTCACACAGGAGCAGTTTACAGTCACACACTCCGTGCGTATTAAAAACTAAGTGTTGGGCTATGTGTGCGTAGTAGTAGTGTTTGCATTGTCACAGGGAATTACGTGCTTGTGACATGGCGGAGTGTGCCGATATTCAGCTAGGGGACGCTTACGCGTCACACAGGAACGGTTTACAGTCACACAGTCAGTGTGTTTTTTAAAGTAAGTGTTGGCCTATGCGTGCGTCTGGATAGAAATGTGTGAATACAGCCCCAATGCAGATCGCATATGTGGTAATAGATTTCAATGACCTTGAGCAGCTCACATGCCACATGTACATGATGTGTATGGCCATGTTCACACACAATTTGCGTTTTTTTTAGCACTCCTAAAACCACTTGCGTTTTTTTAAAAGTGCCAAAAAATGTACCTTGTGTGTGTGAAAGCTTTGAAAACGTTTTTGCAATTAGTCATTTTTTCACCAAACACCCAAATAACAAAAAACGCCTGGCATAAAAATTTGAGTTTTTGCTGAAGGAATTTTTTTTTCCGTTTTCCTGCCAACCAAGGGGGGAGGGGGGGTTGGGGAGGGGTTCTATCATAATTTTTTTTTTTTTTCTCGATTATATAGGCGGGGTGCTATTTGAAAAAAAAATGTTTCCATTTTGATGACCCCTTTGCAAAAACGCTACCGTTAACGCAGGTGTCTACATGTGCTCTGCGTTAACGCCTGCGTTTCCCATAGGGGCCCATGTTGGGGAAACACCCCTGCGTTTTTTTCCAGCACCCAAAACGCAGCTTTTTTTGGGCTATGGGAAAAAAAAACGCAAGTGGCCCTGAAAAACGCATGTACACTCACATGTACCCTGCGTTAACGCACCTGCGTTTTTTTCACACCCCAAAAAACGCAGAGATGGGCAAAAAAACGCATGTGTGTGAACAATGATACAGTGTGCAGCACCCACATAACACAAAAAAAACCTAAACTAACTAATACTAACTAAAACCTGTGCCCACAATTAAATAACCAAAAGAAAACACCATGGTGCAGCCACCCTGCTGTTAGCACCATGGCCACCATTTTCGGAACAACCAGAACAAACCACACTAGACGTGCTGGTTCTGCCAGCCCACTGCCCCAGGGCCATTAAAGTAGTAGCAGTATGCATCTCTACTGTCCCTGGCCTCCTGCTGAGTGCGACCATGGCTCAGCGGCTGGAGTGGTGCCACACCATGGTCCACATCACGCCAAGCCCCTGGACGGACCTCCCCTGTTGTGGGGTCCACAGAATCTACATAACTTCCCGGCGTGTATGATGCTCGATCCCTACGATGCAGGAAGTTATGCAGCACACAGCAGGCCAGCAATACCGCGTCAATAAACTCCAGTTTCATATGCAGAGGCGTATGAAAAACCCGGAATGTATTCGCCATGATCCCAAACGCATTTTCAACCACACGGCGGGCCCGGGATAGCCGGTAAGTGAAAATGCGCCGCTCAGAAGTAATGGTCCGCTGGGGATATGGCCGCAGTAGGTGAGCCTGAAGTGGGAATGCTTCGTCCGCCACAAACGCAAAGTTGAGATGATGGCTTGTCTCTTCATTTGAGGGTAAGTTCAGCCCACCGGTCCTTAGTTGTTGTGCCAAGGAGCAGTGGGCGAACAAACCCCCATCGGAGTTCCGCCCGTTCATTCCAACGTCCACGTAGAGGAACTCATAGTTCGCATCCACCAGGGCCATGAGGACTATACTAAAATACCCTTTGTAATAATAATACAAAGAGCCCGAGTTGGGGGGTTTAGTAATCCTCACGTGCTTACCATCCAAAGCGCCCCCGCAGTTTGGGAAGTTCCACCGGCTTTCAAAGCCTCGGGCTACTTGCATCCATTCTGCGGGTGTTCGTGGCAAGTTTATGTAGGATGGCAGCAGAGCACTTCAGATGGCCTCACACGTCTCAGGGATCAGGCGGCTCAGCAGGGACAGGGATACACGTGAAGTGTACGTGAGGTCGGTCCTTGACCGCCTGTAGCCAGGAACCGCAAAGTAACTGTCAAACGCTCCCCAGCTGATACAGATCGACGCATGACAGTGTCCTGACGGGCTACCAGTGGCCCCACGCGCTCCAAAAGGAATTTGAAAGAGTCCTTGGACATACGGAGGTAGTTTTGGTAATCATGCGGATTGTTATCCTCCAGCTCACGCAACAGCTGCATGTGGCCCTCTGTAGACCAAGGATTAAACCCAGAGGACGAAGAGGAGGGTGGAAACAACACCGCCAACAGAAAAAAGAGAGACAAACCGAAGGGACAACAGTACAAATGAAACAAAAAGAAGGACCACAATTGATTGTCAACTTGTCTGGTAAAGAACTTTCACCTAGTCAAACTGAAATTTTGGAAAAAGGACTATCCTTTTGTATGTCAACACATGTAAATTGGTTTGTAGTGGAGAAGGAATTGCACCAATTTTTTAGGAATGTTCAACTCAAACATTTTTTTCATAATAAGATTGTGAATAAAGGACAACCCACCAGTGAGTTAAATTTTAAAAAATTAGACATCCAATGTAAGAGTGATTTCATGCCAAATGAGGGTATTCCAGCAATAGAAGCTTTTGAACTGGCAGTTAAACAGGATATAAGAAGATTAAGAGAAGTCACCAAAAAAGATCTAGTTAAGCCAAACACAACAAGAAAACAATTTCAGGCAGTACAGGAACTTGTCCAGGATGACGGTTTGATAATAAAATCAGCAGACAAAGGAGGAGCAACCGTCATCATGGACAGGGACACCTACTTAAAAGAAGTCTATAGACAATTGGATGACAACACAGTATATAAAAGACTGCAAAAAGATCACAAATTTGAAATACAAAAGAATATACAAAAAATACTCAACACGGCATTGGTAGGAGGGACTATTGACCAAAACCTACATGACTTTCTGTTTGAAAAAAACCCTGTGACACCAGTATTATATCTGGTTCCTAAGATTCACAAAACATTAATAGATCCACCAGGAAGGCCCATTGTGGCAGGAATTAACTCAATATTTTATAATATTGGAATTTTTCTGGAGAAAGTCATGAGCCCGTTTGCAAATGAAGGTAAATCATACATAAAAGACACGGGACACTTCCTTGATAACCTAGCAGGTTTTAAAGAGCAAACCAAATATATGGGGAAAAATGAGTATATATTAGTTTCTTTTGATGTAACATCTTTATATACGTCAATCAAACATGAAATGGGAATTAAGATAATTGCAGAATTTTTAAAAACTACAGCTTACACTGATCCTTGTAAACAACTAATCATAGACTTACTAGAGATAGTACTGAAGCAAAACTATTTAATGTTTGGAGATGACTTCTTTTTACAATTGATGGGCACCGCTATGGGTGCCCGTATGGCATGTTCATATGCAGGTGCGGTTATGGTTCATCTGGAGGAGAATCACGTCTACACATCCCACCACTTCTCCCAAGTGGAGAGGTGGTGGAGGTATGTGGACGATATTTTCATCATATGGAAGGGGAGTGAAAAAACTCATGTCCTTTTACAATTACATGAACACTATAGATGATACAATAAAATTCACGGAGGTACATTCGTCAACAGAGATGCAATTCCTAGATGTCAAAATTCTTTTGAGAGAGGGCCGAATAGATACAACACTTTTCATAAAAGCCACCGATAAGAATAAATTGCTTCACTACACCAGTGGATATCCGAATAATTTAAAAAAAGCAATTCCATATGGACAGATGATTAGGGTCAACAGAATCGTAAGTAATGAAGATGAGAAACACCTCGAAATAGAAAAACTAATGGAGAGGTTCAGACAGAGAGGATACCCAAATGTAATCCTAAAACAACAAAAGAAAAAACTATCAAATGGGATAACTAAGGTAAATAAATTGAAAAAACGAATTCCTCTAACATTGACCTATGGAGAAGAAACAAAAAACATAGTACAAATAGTCCAGAAACATTGGTCCATGTTACAGAAATGTTTACCACAAATTGATGAGTATAGACACCTTCCATTAGTGTCATATAGGAAAGGGAAAAGTATGAAGGATCTGTTAGTAAAATCAGACATTGGAACAATGAAGAGAAGTAAACAAATAACACTAACAGGAGAAAAGAGAACAGGTTGTTATCCTTGTGTCAGTTGTATTAATTGTTCATTTATGATCAAAGGGAACAAGTTTTGCCATCCTAAGACAGGTATAGAATACAAGATAAGTCATTTCCTAACCTGTAACTCAGACCACGTCATTTACCTCTTAGAGTGCCCCTGCCGGATGTGGTACATAGGAGAGACCACTCTTGACTTTAAAATAAGGATTAGCCACCACCGCTACACAATACGTAAAAAAATTATGAACCTACCCGTATCTAAACATTTTACGGAAGCGAACCACAAGGAAAAGGACCTAAAATTCAGGTTAATAGACATGGTGCCGATGCCCAGAAGGGGTGGAGACAGAGTTAGTCTATTGAAAGTTAAGGAATTAGAATGGATACATAGGTTGCAAACTCTGAAACCGGAGGGACTTAATATAGATTTTAAATTACATACAGCACTTTAAGGAGTTGTCTTCATCTGTAAATCTGTGTATTTTAAATCACTTCGATGCACTGTCACTGATGTAAACACTATAACATTTGTAAGTATGTTATTTAACTCTTTTTTACTAATTTTTATGACGTTTTTTTCTTACTTATTTTTTGTATAGATGAACAGATATGGAGTGGGCAAGTGATGCACCGGGTGCCTGGGATTCAAGCTATATTCACAGATGAAAAAATACAGCACACAGAGCTATGTTCAGAAATATATGTTATATTCCTCCTATCTATAAAAATAATTAAAAAAAAATTTTTATATATAAAAAAATTTTCTAGCACTAAATATGCATGTAATTTATTTAATAACACATCAAATTATGTTTTACAATGGGTAAATAAATATTCAAAAAAAGAATTAAATGTATTGCTTTGAATTTATAAGGAAAAATGGATTGACTGAAAATTATTGCGCATGAATGACTTTCATAAAAATAGCATGGAGGGAGTCCTTGGTGATCCTTGGGCAGGTGGCGCAAGGGGAGGAAACTCCCTTCCTAAGCACCGTACTGACAGGGGAGTGCTATAACCCAGTAATGGGATGCACTTTAAAATGGGAACCCAATGCATGTGAAATAGTCATAGAGCGCATAAATGTTCAAATCCATATAATGGGAAAACCTAAATTCATAACTTATAATATTTTCCCATACAAGAAGTAAAATATGTAGAGAAATTAAGCAATATATATATAATAACACTATCACTGAATAAAATTTAAGCACTGTCACTTTAAAATAAAAAAACTTTTTAGTACACTAAATTTTATACTTCTAATAATGGTATCTTAGTAATGGCACTTATATAAAGATAATTGGATAATATTTTTATAATAATGGGCACACATATAGACATAATACATTAAGAGGAGGAATCTAGCACATAACACGCATAGCAGAATGCCAAATATGTACCGCGCATGCGCGAGAACTACAGCGTGGAGATCACAGAGTCTCCCATAGTATCGCGTTAATAGAAACGCGAATACGATCGGCGTATGCGCGTTACAATGTAAACGACGCCAGAATGGCGGCGCCCAGCTAGGGAGAGGCCGCACATGTCGGCGATCATGCAGTGTGGTGAAATTAAAAAACGAAATTAATCAAGCAGGCACCTGAGGCATAATTGGACCACTTTATACATCTCATGGATTAAACAGTGAGTAAATAAATCCATATATTGTAATATAATCAGAGAATGTGAGCACAGTCACAATAAGCACTTGATAAATGTGAAATGTATGTAAATGATGTAAATTATGATGTAAATCTGTTTTTAAATAATTAATCACATAATGAGATTGGACATTAGGGGACCTATATAGTTCCCAGCATTTGCAGTATGTGATTGCTGGAAGAAGGTCATCATTGACCGAAACGTTGCCATCTTTATACCTGAAGGCCATTAAAGGCAGAATATATAACTGAAATCGGAGTGCTGCAGCCTTTTTTGCAATTTTAGATAGATAGATAGATAGATAGATAGATAAAAAGATAGAGATAGATAGATAGATAGATAGATAGATAGAGATAGATAGATAGATAAATAGATAGAGATATATAGATAAATAGAGATAGATAGATAGATAGGTAGATAGAGATAGATAGATAGATAGATAAATAGATAGAGAGATAGATAGATAAATAGATAGATAGAGATAAATAGAGATAGATAGATAGATAGATAGATAGATAGATAGATAGATAGATATAGATAGATAGATAGATATGAAATAGCAAAAGTGGAACAGCACTATCACATTAAAAAGCGGGTGCAGGCCAGTCCTACCGTCACCAAGGTATGATAGATAGATCAAAAAAATGGACAGCAGCACATCCTTTTCAAACACTTATGTGGATTTATTCCTGGACTGCGACGTTTCGGCTATGTCAGCCTTCCTCAAGCAGTACAGCCTTAGTGTAGTAGTGCACATATATAGGGCCCACACAGGGGCAATTACAATCAATAGTGGTTACATAATTTAAATATAAAAACTGTTTAAACACAGTAATTAACAGTGAACAGAAGTACCCTTAATATCATAAAGTGCTTATTAAATAGTGCTCAAGTGAAAACATTCTAAAAATCCCTTATTAGAAAGTTAAAATATATCATATCCCCTTAATTGGTACTTATCTATTCATTTCCCACACATGTATGCAAGATTCCGATGATTGCACCTAAATTACAGCCTGTATACAGCTCACCTATACCATTTCGATGTACATACTGGCGCTCCATGTGGAACGCTCGCGCATGCCCAGTTGCGCTAACGTTTGCCTCTCGCGCGTGCGTGCTGCATCGCAGACGGGAATCTCGTGCTCCCAGCTCGCACGAACTCCCGCGCGTGCGCAATGCACAGAGCGAGAATCTCGGCGGCCATTTTCTCACCATAGTAACGCTGTCAACAATACCATGTTGTACACGCAAGGATACCGGAGCACTTACTTTATTCCAAATTACATCGAGAAGCGGTCTATCTATTTAGTATACAATAACAGGGGTCCACGGGGCACTTGAATATTAATATTCATGGTAAACGCAGTGTATATTATATTCATATAATCCCCTCATCCAGAACGGAATCTATGGGGCATTACTACAATCAAAGCATGATTGTGATATACACTCTAGTTTAGTACTCCTCACCCTATTAATATAGACCACAAAGTATATTTAGTCATTAAATGTGCTCTTTATTTCCAAGAAAAATAATATAATGGTCACTTATCAGTACATATCGATAGGTATGGCAGAGTCTATATCACATAGCCTTAGAAGGATGCAAGCCATCGTCAAATCTGCAAAAATAGGAAATAAAATATTTCCTATTTTTGCAGATTTGACGATGGCTTGCATCCTTCTAAGGCTATGTGATATAGACTCTGCCATACCTATCGATATGTACTGATAAGTGACCATTATATTATTTTTCTTGGAAATAAAGAGCACATTTAATGACTAAATATACTTTGTGGTCTATATTAATAGGGTGAGGAGTACTAAACTAGAGTGTATATCACAATCATGCTTTGATTGTAGTAATGCCCCATAGATTCCGTTCTGGATGAGGGGATTATATGAATATAATATACACTGCGTTTACCATGAATATTAATATTCAAGTGCCCCGTGGACCCCTGTTATTGTATACTAAATAGATAGACCGCTTCTCGATGTAATTTGGAATAAAGTAAGTGCTCCGGTATCCTTGCGTGTACAACATGGTATTGTTGACAGCGTTACTATGGTGAGAAAATGGCCGCCGAGATTCTCGCTCTGTGCATTGCGCACGCGCGGGAGTTCGTGCGAGCTGGGAGCACGAGATTCCCGTCTGCGATGCAGCACGCACGCGCGAGAGGCAAACGTTAGCGCAACTGGGCATGCGCGAGCGTTCCACATGGAGCGCCAGTATGTACATCGAAATGGTATAGGTGAGCTGTATACAGGCTGTAATTTAGGTGCAATCATCGGAATCTTGCATACATGTGTGGGAAATGAATAGATAAGTACCAATTAAGGGGATATGATATATTTTAACTTTCTAATAAGGGATTTTTAGAATGTTTTCACTTGAGCACTATTTAATAAGCACTTTATGATATTAAGGGTACTTCTGTTCACTGTTAATTACTGTGTTTAAACAGTTTTTATATTTAAATTATGTAACCACTATTGATTGTAATTGCCCCTGTGTGGGCCCTATATATGTGCACTACTACACTAAGGCTGTACTGCTTGAGGAAGGCTGACATAGCCGAAACGTCGCAGTCCAGGAATAAATCCACATAAGTGTTTGAAAAGGATGTGCTGCTGTCCATTTTTTTGATCTAGATAGATAGATAGATAGATAGATAGATAGATAGATAGATAAATAGATAGATAGAGATAGATAGATAGAGAGATAGATAGAGAGATAGAGATAGATAGGTGAGTCTTTGCAGCCGCGGTAAGTCCGGCGACAGCCGAGCGCCGTGGCCGAAAAGGGAACCAAGGGCCCGGCCAAGCATTGTTGGAAACACCGCTATGTATCTCTATGGGAAGTGAGGCGCTATTCTGATTGGTCGCTGTGTGCTGCCGGCGACCAATCAGAATAGCGCCTCACTTTGAGCAGTAAATTTGAAACTCAAAGTTGTCCATTATATGTCTATGGGAAGTGAGGCGCTATTCTGATTGGTCGCTGTGTGCTGGCGGCGACCAATCAGAATAGCGCCTCACTTTCAGCGGTAAATTTGAAACTCAAAGTCGTTTATTATATGTCTATGGGAAGTGAGGCGCAATTCTGATTGGTCGCCGTCAGCACACAGCGACCAATCAGAATAGCGCCTCACTTCCCATAGAGATATAATGGACGAAAAGTCGTCCATTATATGTCTATGGGAAGTGAGGCGCTATTCTAATTGGTCGCCGTCAGCACACAGCGACCAATCAGAATAGCGCCTCACTTCCCATAGAGATACATAGCGGTGTTTCGGGGAATTTATGGCCGGGCCCCTGGTTCTATTTTCGGCCACGGGGCTTGGCTCTGGTCGGTCGTTCCACGGGGCCGGAGACTCGCAATGGGCGCTTCGCGGCCATTGCTCGCGCCTCAGCAACGGTTCGCAATGATTGAGTAGTGGCCGGAGGGCAGGCATACATTGGCCAATGAGTGTACCAAGAGCCCCGGTTTTTAATAAAAAAGTGAGTATTGAGTTTTTTAGAAAGAAACGGATGTTTTAATTTTTTTCTCAAACCATTTGCTTGTTAGCATACACTTTTGGTTAGACTGAGTGCAGCAGTGATTTTTTTGTTTCTTGTTGATCCAGCGACACAGCTTGCACCTCTCGCACAGTGTAACGAGTGCTTTGCAGTTTTTTCTAGTATATATATCAGACAAGGTGGAGTGGCTGGCTCCACCCAGCTGCAGATTGCACCCCCACCGAGCCCAGGTGCTCAGGGATCAGGATGAGGTCAGAAGGACCAGGGAGTCCACGGACAAGGATCTGGCAGGGATGTCAGCGTAGGACCCTCCGGACCCCGGGGCCGCCGAGTAGTGGCCGGAGGGCAGGCATACATTGGCCAATGAGTGTACCAAGAGCCCCGGTTTTTAATAAAAAAGTGAGTATTGAGTTTTTTAGAAAGAAACGGATGTTTTAATTTTTTTCTCAAACCATTTGCTTGTTAGCATACACTTTTGGTTAGACTGAGTGCAGCAGTGATTTTTTTGTTTCTTATCTCTATATCTATCTATCGATCTATCTATGGGCCACGTCACACACACAGATAATTGTGCAGATATTGTTCGCAGATCTCTGGTTGTAGTGAAATCATGGACACATTGTATCATTTGTACACAGCCACAAAATGGAACCATGTGTCCATGATTTCACTGCAACCAGAGATCTGTGAACAATATCTGCCCAGATATCTGTGTGTGTGACCCCAGCCTAAGTATCTATTTCTATTTATTTATCTATCTATTTCTATTTATCTATCTATCTATGTATCTATATCTATCTATTTATCTATCTATCGATCTATGTATCTATTTCTATCTATCTATCTATCTATCTATCTATCTATCTATCTATCTATGTAGATTCAAGATTCAAGATTCAAAGAAGCTTTATTGGCAGGACCAAATACATCTCAGTTTTGCCAAAGCAATTGTATAAAGGGAATAGAGATAGGGACTGTGGGGATGTTGGGTAGGAGCTGTAGGGAAGGTGGATGGGATGGATCCAGGATGGGGGGCTATGTATCTATTTCTATCTATCTATCTATGTATCTATTTCTATCTATGTATCTATCTATCTATCTATCTATTTCTATCTATCTATCTATATCTATCTATCTATTTCTATCTATCTATCTATCTATCAATTTCTTTCTATCTATCTATGTATCTATTTCTATCTATCTATCTATGTATCTATATCTATCTATCTATCTATCTATCTATCTATCTATCTATCTATGTATCTATTTCTATCTATCTATCTATTTCTATCTATCTATGTATCTATTTCTTTCTATCTATCTATCTATCTATCTATCTATCTATCTATCTATCTATCTATCAATCTATTAGATAGATAGATAGATAGATAGATAGATAGATAGAAATTGATAGATAGATAGATAAATAGATAGAAATAGATAGATAGATAGATAGATAGATAGATAACTTGAGAAAAATATTGAGTTTTTTGAAAAAACGTAAGTTTTTAACTTTTTCCTCAAACATATATGGCTTGTTAGCACTTATGCATCATTGGTAGTAGCTGTGTGCTGCAAGGATTTTTCTCAAGTTGCACCCTCATTAAACCTACAGGTGATCGAGGGTATAGATGGTGCCTGCCCACTGAAGAGTGGGGGGTGGACAAGGAGGGCTGGGATGTCAGATAGGGCTCAACATGCCTGGAGTCACTTTGTCGTAGTTGATGAGCAAGCAGACATTGACCAATGTATGTACCAAGAACTCCAGAATTAAAAGATAAGATTATTAAGTTTTTTGAAAAAACGTAAGTTTTTAACTTTTTCCTCAAACATATATGGCTTGTTAGCACTTATGCATCATTGGTAGTAGCTGTGTGCTGCAAGGATTTTTCTCAAGTTGTTTGATTCTGCATCCTTGCTTGCACCAGTTCACACTGGTCTGCTGAGTGCTGTGCAGCTTTTCTGATTATTTATTAGATAGATAGAAATAGATAGATAGATAGAAATAGATAGATAGATAGATAGATAGATAGAAATAGATAGATAGAAATAGATAGATAGAAAGAAATAGATACATAGGTAGATAGATAGAAATAGATAGATAGATATAGATAGTAATAGATAGATAGAAATAGATAGATAGATAGATAGATAGATAGATAGATAGATAGATAGATAGATAGATAGATAGATAGCTTGGCGAGTCGTTGCAGCCGCGGTGACTCTGGCACGTAGGTCCATTGCGAGTTTCATGAGCCGGCGAGGACCGACGACAGCTGAGCGGCGTGGCCGAAAATTGAACCAAGGGGCCGGCCATGTTTCGGTGGAAACACCGCTATGTATTTCTATGGGAAGTGAGGCGCTATGCTGATTGGTCGGCGCAGCACACAGTGACCAATCAGCATAGCGCCTCACTTTCAGCGGTAAATTTAAAACACAAAGTCGTCCATTCTATCTCTATGAGAAGTGAGGCGCAATTCTCATTGGTCCCTGTGTGCTGGCGGCGACCAATCAGCATAGCGCCTCACTTCCCATAGACATATAATGGACGACTTTTCGTCCATTATAACTCTATGGGAAGTGAGGCGCTATTCTGATTGGTTGCTGTGTGCTGGCGGCGACCAATCAGAATAGCGCCTCACTTTCAGCGGTAAATTTGAAAGTCAAAGTCATCCATTATATGTCTATGGGAAGTGAGGCGCTATTCTGATTGGTCGCTGTGTACTGGCGGCGACCAATCAGAATAGCGCCTAACTTTCAGCGGTAAATTTGAAACTGAAAGTCGTCCATTATATGTCTATGGGACGTGAGGCGCTATTCTGATTGGTCGGCGGCAGGACACAGCGACCAATCAGAATAGCGCCTCACTTCCCATAGAGATACATAGCGGTGTTTCGGCAAATTTATGGCCGGGCCCCTGGTTCTATTTTCGGCCACGGGGCTTGGCTCTGGTCGGTCGTTCCACGGGGCCGGAGACTCGAAATGGGCGCTTCGCGGCCATTGCTCTCGCGTCAGCAATGGCTCGCAATGATTGCGAGCCGTTGCTGAGGCGCGAGCAATGGCCACGAAGCGAGTCTCCGGCCCCGTGGAACGACCGACCAGAGCCGAGCCCCGTGGCCGAAAATAGAACCACGGGCCTGGCCATAAATTCGCCGAAACACCGCTATGTATCTCTATGGGAAGTGAGGCGCTATTCTGATTGGTCGCCGGCAGCACACAGCGACCAATCAGCATAGCGCCTCACTTCCCATAAAGATACATAGCGGTGTTTCGGGGAATTTATGGCCGGGCCCCTGGTTCTATTTTCGGCCACAGCGCTCGGCGGCACTGCTCCTGCCGGGGACCACCGCCTTGTTACGGGGGGCACCGCAGAAGCTCGGCCTCCTGGCGGGGACCACCGCCGGAGGTCGGGCTTGTTACGGGGCAGCTTCGCGGCCATTGCTCGCTCGCTTGCAACGCCTCGCAATGGCCTCGCGGCTATTGTTCGCGCCGGCAAATGGCTCGCAATGGCCGCTACGCTATGCGAGGCAGCCACGTCCACGACGACGGAAGTAGCGCCGAAACTTACGGAAGTGCGCTACGGCACTTATATATTAGATTATTATTATATATTTACACTTCTACAGTCTATAAATATCAACGTACCACAGCCTTGCTGGGTGAGTAATCACAGATGACACGAAGCAGATTATACATGACTCATCCTGTAGTGATGCTGGGCCACATGTGTTTGCAAGGGGGAGCTCCACATCTAAACATTCTCTGCTGCCTCACGCCTCAAATCCATGTCTGTTCCTAGCCTTGTTGGTCCCAGTGTGTGTTCTCCACAAGCTGGATAATATTTACAGTTCTTTGACCATCTGTACCACATTACACTCTAGATTCCAGCAGCCATGGTCCTGTATGGCAAATGGAAACAAACACAATACTTTTGTAACTACAATATGCGAATATATGGGCAACACGTGAAAAATACACCAGCGTTAGGGATGGGCGAGTCTACTCGCTAGGACTCGTTACTCTGAGAGTAGTAAGGGACTCCCAGGAGTCGGTACTCTGCGAGTTTCCCAGCGATTACTCGCACAGTAACGAGTCCAATGCAAATCAATGGCAATCCTAGTGTTGTCAGAGACTCTGACAAAACTAGGATTGCCATTGACTTGCATTGGACTCGTTACTGTGCAAGTAATCGCAGGGAAACTGCGCACAGTAACGAGTCCGGCTGTCTGCTCTGTGCCGGGCTCGGGTCCTGCAGGCTGCCGCAGCTACAGGGTCCTAGAGCCCGCCTGCTCTCCCTGTGTACAGACCTGAATGTCTGTGCACAGAGATGATGTAGCAGAGCTGAGATTGTTCTCAGTCTGCTCACTCCCTGTGCATAGACATCTATATCTATGCACAGGGATGTAGCAGAGAGGACATCGCGTTTTGGACTACGTCGGACGGAAGAGGATTTTTTTAATTAAAGATGGAGTCCCTAATGGCTTTTTTTTTTTATTTCTAATAAAAAATTTTCTCTGTATTGTGTTTTTTTTAAAAACAATTTAATAGAAATTCATGGCGGTCATGTCTAATATTGGCGTGACCGCCATAAATTTCGGGCTTAGGGCCAGCTGATAATACAAAGCTGGCCCTAACCTCTTTATTACCCAGTGAGCCACCGCCACCAGGGCCACTGGAAGAGCGGGGTTCAGCGCCAGAGGATGGCGCTTCAATGAACGCGCCATCTTCTGGGGCAGCTGCAGGCTGCAATTTGCAGCGGGGGCTGCCCAGAAAGCTTGGGCCTTCCTGCGCTGCGGATTCCAGCCCCCAGCTGCTTAGCTTTACCTGGCTAGACATAGAAATTGTGCGGAGCCCCACACATTTTTTTTTTTATTATTTCATGAAATTCATGAAATAATAAAAAAAAAGGTCTCCCCTATATTCTTGTGTCCGGTCAGGTACAAATTTTTCTGAAAAATCAATAAAACAATCCTAAAAAAGGGACTGCATCTTTATTAACCCCTCGCCCATGGTCCAGGGGTTAATAAAGATGCAGTCCCTTTTATTTATATTGTTTTATGGATTTGTCAGAAAAAAATTTGACGTGGGCTTCGCCGTATTTCTGGAACCAGCCGGATCCAACAGGCAGCGACGGGCTGCCCCCTACCCCCAGTTGCCTATTTGTACCTGGCCAGACACAAGAATATATGGGAGCCCTTTTTTTTTTATTATTTCATGAATTTCATGAAATAATAAAAAAAAAATGCGTGGGGATCCGCGCAATTTCTATGTCTAGCCAGGTACAGCTAAGCAGCTGGGGGCTGAAATCCGCAGCGCAGGGAGCCCCAAGCTATCAGGGCACCCCCCGCTGCAAATTGCAGCCCGCAGCCGCCCCAGAAGATGAAGCGCCATCCTCTGGCGCTGAACCACGCTCTTCCAGCGGCCCTGGTGGCGGTGGCACGCTGGGTAATAAAGGGGTTAATACCAGCTTTGTTATACAAGCTGGTATTAAGCCCGAGATTCTTAATGTCAGGCCTGGTTTGACCCGGCCACTAAGAATCTCCAATAAAGGGTTAAAAAAAACACCACACAGAGAAAAATTATTTATTAAAAATAAAGACACAGACACCATTAGGGACTCCAACTTTATTACCACCACATATCCCTCCAAAGACCCAGGTCTTCTCTCTTCTTTCTTCTCTCTTCTGTCTTATGTCTTCCTTTTTCTTCTTGTTGAACTCATTCAGCTCTGCTACATCACACATCACACAGTAGGGGGCAGAAATGCGCTCCCCTGCTGTGTGATGAGTCAGTGAGGCTGTGAGCATTAAGTGGTGACATCACCGCCGGCCCCATTGCTATAGTAACCAAACTATCGGTTACTATAGCAACGCTTCAGCAGTGCCGACAGCACAGCGCCACTACTCTTTCATAAACTCCCTGTGAGTGTGAGCTCCTGTGATTGGCTGTTAGTTTGACAGTGCAGTGAATATGTAATGAGCTTAATAGGCGGCCCCGGAAGTAACAGCGGGAGCCTATTAAATATGATTTAGCTATTGTAGCATGGTGCTACAAACTCGCACCGTGTGCTGTATGGGGACGAGATTTTCTCACATCTGCGATTTGTAAATCGCACATTACTCGCTATTACTCGCTTCCCATTCATTAACATTGGACTCGCTAGACTCGCAACGAGTAGCAAGTCCCGGGTTCGGACTCGCTAGAGTCAAGCGATTCCGGGTAATTTAGGACTCGCCCATCACTAACCAGCGTGCTACGCTATTGTAGTGACCAAACTGACATCACATGTGCGTCAGATACAGTAGCCTATTGCGTTACCCAAGTCAATCGTGCGCCTTAGCCCACCACGCCGCTACATCCATGTCTGCACACAAATACTTACTTAATGAATCTGGGCAGCAAGCGTAACGCCCTTCCGGCATGAACTGCTTTTTAATGAGGCCAAACCAATCAGGGCTCTTCAACGATACCTAATCAGCTGCCGCTAGGGGTGTTCACAGGTGTTGGCTGCTAATGTGCCTAATTGGTGTGTGCTGATCGGTGTGGGTGAGTATAAATTCCCTGCCATGTCGACCAGCCCCTGTCCAGATGTCCATGTGCATTGAGCTAGTGGTGTCCAGTAATCCATTCTCTGTTGTTCTGACGGTAAGTTTACTCACATGCTTTCTCATGACTATGGGGTTTTAGGTAACGCTGATGTGTCTGCCACATGCCGCTTATGCTATGTGTGTGGCAGCAGGTAGCGCCATGTGCTAATGTATATAGTGTATTAATAATAGTGTTAAGCCTTGCTACCTATAGGCAGTATGCATAGCCAATTCGTTAATTTGACATTGTGATGTGTTCCATACATTGTAGTGTATTTGTAACAGCATGTATCAGGGGCTGCTTCGCCACTGTAAGTCGGGGTTTCATTTTCGGCCCACAACGCCTTAAATGGAGGGCCAGGTGTGGTGGGGGGGGTGCCTGTCATAGTGTTGTGTGGACCAGGGGTGGAAGGGGGAGTGGAGGCTGTTGGTGGGCGCAAGGCTCTGCGTCTGCTATTGTGTCAGACAGCCAGCCATAACTTGCCGACTGGGCAGACCTTTTAGATGGGGCGACGGACCTAGATGAGGGGTGTACCACCAGGCCAGGTGCCAATTGGCCCCCTGCCACCATGGCCCCTCTACCCCTGGTTTTTTTTTGGGTTACATTGTTTTTTGGGTTTAATCATCGTGCACCTTTTGCCTTTGTGAGCATGTGTACTCAAACCTATCCTTCCATACGTGCCAACTGTAGCTGCTACATTGCTCCTGGAGAAAGGGTGTCCCACATGCAAACATACATGCTCAACACATGTTGGCAGGGCCAAAACCCCTGCATATATACACTCAATATAGTGTGTATTTAGCATGCATGCCTTGTTTTTGCACTGCTTGCTGAGTAGTTTTTTCTTACACAAACAGATGCCTCAGGGCTATGTGGAGTTCGTGACCCAGCTCCTCAACATGTATCAAGGACATGAGTGCCTGTGGCGCACAGCGCTGCCAGCTTACCGCGACACGGCAGCGCGGGCACAGGCCCACAAGCCTCTAGTGGAGTTAGCTAACAGGATGTACCCAAAGAAGACCAAGAGGTGGGACGTGGGGATGATTTACGAAAAAATAAAAAACCTGCGCTCCGCATTCATGCGAGCTCACAATAAATATCTCCATCGTCAGTCGGGGCTGGCGTTGAGAAGGTAGCCAAGCCACAATTATGGTATTATGACCTCCTCACCTTCACCCTCGGCCAAGAGAGCTCGCGTGGATCGCAGAGCAGCCTAGACCCCCCCCACGTCCCCTGTAGGCCCTGCCCAAGCTACATCAGCGCCGCAGGAGGTTGGTAATTGTATTTTGGTTGTGGTCCACTATGTTTGCTCCCCAGGTGTGCTTGTCTGCATGCATTTCAAAACCACACTTCTTTATTATTAGGAATTTCCTTTGTAAGCATGTTTGTATTGGGTATGTGGCCTCAGGGGCTTTGCTTTTAATTTGTAAACTCAACCAAAAGAGAGCTTCTCCCTGTCCTTTACAATAAACTACCAGGGCTGTTTATTTTTTCGGCTGTCACAATATCCCCAATGCTGATTATGTGACGTTTATCTTAGTCCCAACAACATATATTAACAATGGAACCCAGACATGTGTCTGGTCTTTGCCACATGTAGTGTATGTTTAAATCATGAACAACATCCTTTAAATTTGTTAAGAAGGTAAGGCTGAGGCACATGGCCTAGCAGCTGGGTAAAGGCAGCTGAAATCTCCTGTGGTCACATACCCATTTTTGGTTAACCCCTAGTTAAGTAAACCTATTTATGTTTCTGGCCAATTCAGTTTGATGGCGCAGGTGAGTATACATCAGATGTGCATTTCTTAGCCATTAGAACCTTGATCCTTTGAGTTCTCGGTTGGGTGGTTGGGAGCTGGTGTATTGTGTGGTGTACGGGATAGTGTTGGGCTGTGAGCAATTGCCATGAATGATGCTGCTTACTGGTATTGATTTTTTCCTTTTTTGTTTTTCTTTCCACAGGTCCTGAGCTGCCTGGCTCCGTTGAGGACGAGCATGAAGCTGGTGAGGCTCGCCCAACAACATCGGCGGGCGAGCCGGTGGCCGAAACTAGTGGTGTGGGACCGGGCCCGGGGCCCAGCTCGGCCATTCGGGGAAGGAGATTGCCAGCCCCACCGAACACCGAGACGGCATCTGGGCCAAAAGGGTCATTTTGGATGAGACACTTACCCACATCTCTAGTTTCGCCCTCCACACCAGCGACATGCTCAACCAGATGGAGCCAGAGCAGAGGACCATCACTCAGCGGGCCATGAATCGTGTCCTTGAGGCGGGCGTAGATGGGGCCCTGCAATGGGGGTGCATGATCCCCGTCCCCCACAAGCACACCCCTTGGCCCACTGCGCCAGCCCAACACCAACACAGGGTGAGGAGACCCCCACGTCCACGTACCCCAACTCCCTCAAGACGAAGTGGCCGAAGATCAGCACCCTCTCAGGCAGGGTGGGTCTACCATGAGAGGGTGGGGGAGGAGGCAGTGTCGGATACAACAGAGGATGATGAGGAGATGGGACACTACTAGCCAATGCACTGAATTGGCCGTCTGGACTGTCACCCATTTATTTTGAAGATTTGTATTTTATGTTTTGCAAGATTATTAGTCCACATTGTGCCCAATTTGGGCGGACATATTTTTTTTTTTTTTTTTTTTTACTTTGTGTTTTTTTTTTCCAAAATAAATACATTTATGAAACCATGCTGCTCCATAATTTGACCTCTACCAACACAACTGTGTTGACTGAGTGTATGTTTGTGGGCAACATATAGGGGACATTAACCACACATTCTGGCCAATGGCGGGAGTGCTGGAACACGATGTGGGCTGGTAACCTCTATTAATACATCAAACAGGTCTACAAATCTGGGTCACACAGTTAGGCAGTTTAGATGATTGTCAGGCCAACATGTGTGTGGTGACATCAAGGAACACACAAAAAGATTCCTTTAAACATTTATTTGGCAAATAATCTGTGGCACACCATGCCCACAAAGGACACAATGCTGGTTGAGTGTAGGAGTAGCCACAACACACTCCCTACGGTCCCAATGTGGGACACTATAAGAAAAGAGGCTAACGGGGTAGCCACAACACACTCCCCACGGTCCCAATGTGGAACACTATAAGAAAAGAGCCCAACGGGGGCAAAAAAACAAATGCCAACATTGCAACAGTGCTGAATTATGGTCCAACATGGACAACAGTCCTTCAGGGCAGGTTTGCCCATTTCTGTGTGTGTGTGCATCCAGATCAGGGGACGCCACCATGTCCTCGCTGGAGGGCAGCCAACCGGGCCAGTTCTTGGAGGGCACGTTGATGTGCCCGGTGTACGGTTTGTGCGACCTCGTGGTGGGCCCGGATGACGTCCTCCATAGTAGGAACACCTGTATTGGAAATTAAATCACATTTAGTGTCAAACAGTACATGGGGATGTTTAGGTAGTTAACACAAAAATATACTCCTTACCCTCTGCCTCGCCATCATCCGGACTATTAGGGGGTGATGGGGATGCGCTCAGACTCCACCCGGCAGCCCCAGCACATTCGTCATTTGCACTGCACAAACAGTAGAACATAACTTAAAACAAATCACAGACAATCATGAGTGATGTAAAACACAACACTGATTACAGTGTGCATGGGGTATGGCAAAAAAGAAATACACTTACCACCATAGTCATCCATGGGTGCCTCTATAGCCGGCTCTGGGGACATGGCCACCCCTGTGCTCGCCACTGAGCTGGACACACTGGGAGGTGGTGTCACTCCTGGGCTGGGGCTCTGTGGCCACATGATGTAGTTGGGTGGCAAAAGGGGGCCTGGGCTTGAGGGTGCACCATCCTCCGCCCCAGGAGGTGCTACCCATGGTGGTGATTGGAGTTCTTCAGCCTCAGACATCCACCCATGGGAGGACAGCTTGTCAGACTCCTCCGTCCCTGCATGAGATGCCTGGTCCTCGGGGTCCTCCGGCTCGGCCTGAGATGCCAGGTCCTCGGCGTCCTCCAGCTATGAAGGAGATGGGAGGTCCGCAGCCTCAGGGCCAGGGGACTGTGGATTCATAGGGGGCGAGGGTGGCAATGCTGCCTCATGTGGCGGTGGTGTTGCTGGCCCACCTGCGGGTGGTGCATGGTGCCCATCTTCCGAGGAAGAATCCTCTCCATCTGTATTTGAAAGCACAATCACAGAGCTTTTAGTACAAAGGTTCAACACATTGTTGCCCAACATTTAGATTGTGTGCCTATGTAGTTCCAGCATTACCAAATAGGTTACAAGATCATGGTGGATGCATATACTCATGTAGGATGCATGTACTGTGGGTAGGACACAGTAAGTTTAGTGACAGGAGGGCCACTACACTGGCAAGATATGTTTGGTTGTGGCCAAACACACTTACACATGGTAGGTGTATGTGTGTTATTTTATGAAGGGCCAGAAGCCTCTGGTGTTTGCCCCATGGCTGCGTACACCTATTGTTCAGGTAGTATTGTTAGTTCACTTCTAACATCATGGTGTGTCTATATTGTCCCCTGTGTAGGGGGCAACATCTGTGGGGCAGTGTGTCATGTGTGTGTTGAAGATGGTACTGATTTTACTAGATCACATTTACAATGTGGAGTCAGGTTAGGCACAAATATAGTGAGGTTACGGCTGAGCGCAGGCGACAGCATTTGTGGTGCACATGACTGCTTTGCCCATATTCCTGTTTGGGTGTCAACAACCAGGCAATGCACATTGTTGACACATCCAAATGGTGGTTCAATACACATTTGTAAAATGTTGCCCAATTATCATACATTTGTGTTCTTGTTCCTTAGAACAGCGTCAATCATCAGTCTGCATCTGTAATTTTATTAAAGGCAGCTTACAGGCAGCATGGCAAGGGGAGGGAGTGTAGAGTCACCTGTACTCCACAGTCCCTCCCCTTGCCATGCTGCCTGAAACCTGCCTTTAATAAAATTAAAGATGCATACTGATCATTGACGCTCAGTTTTCTACTGACTGAATTCTTTACTAATGAATATTTTTAGGTTACACCACCAGGCCGAAGTGTAGGCACCCCCTCCAAATTAGGCGGAATACATATTATCACATTGCAGGGCCCACGGCGTGGCCCACACTCTCCTTCTAATATGTTTGTAGACATTGCTGTGTAGTTTGGTACATGTACATGTGCAGGTGTGTGTTTGGGGCCAACAATTGCTCACCACGCAGCCTGGCAATCCTGGCACGGATGTCCACTATGCGGCCTGGGTACTTCTGCTTCAGATCCGCGATCTTCTTCTGGATCTGTTTGCAGGTCCTCTGAACCCCCAGTTTGTGGAGCAGGGCCTGCTGGATCCTCATCAGGGAGCTGCGATTGCGCAGCCTGGGGTGCAGGTGATGATGGTGGCCCCAGTAATCATACCGGTCACACAGATCTATCAAGATCAAAAGCTCCGCCATCCCCCACGTTGCAGCGCCGTATTCAAAGTCGCCGTACGCACAATGCGACACGGGCAAAACACTTCTGCGTCAACTATCTAAAAACCCCAAGGGCGGTAGGACCGACATGCATGTGCGCTGTGTAAAGCACTATTCCTTTGTATGTGGTATGAGAATGTGCACACTATAGTGCGCGCAGTGCGACACGGCAAAAACACTTCTGCGTGAACTAAAAAAGACAGCCAGGCCGCTACGTACAGCATGCATGTGCGCTTTGTACAGCACTTCCTTTGTATGTGGTATGAGAATGTGCACACTATATAGGACCATACCGCACTACACTTTGGCCTGCGCAATTGTGTGGCCGCGTAATTGTACTAATGTATCTGATCGTGCAGACGTTTGCGTCTAGTGCTGAAGTGACAGCTCATCCAAGATGGCGCCCTGTGAAGGGAGAGCAAATCATAACGCAAGACCCTCCACCAATGATCGCTGATGGGGAGCGGTATCCAGAAGGCTGTGTCACGCCCCAGGGAATTGACTAGGCGACGAAAAAACCTTGCCTGTGCCCGAATTACATGCCGCCACCATAAGGATTATGCCTGCTTGTTTTTGAGCACGGCTGAAACACAGGTATCCAAAGACACAGGAAGGTATTTCCTGAATTACATGCCGCCACTTCGCGGTGTTTACAAGGTATCAGGTACAATTGTGTCCGATACCTGCCGGTTTCTACCTTTCGGTGGCGGCGTGTAAAGGTACCATAAGGCCACGCTCAGACAATGAGTATTTTTGATTTTACTCCTGTACCTGTAAGGCCACGTTCAGACGATGAGTATTGCTTGATTTTTACTTCGGTTTATGTAAGGCCTCGTACAGACGATGAGTATTGCTTGATTTTTACATCTGTATCTGTAAGGCTATGTTCAGACGATGAGTATTGCTTGATTTTTATTTCGGTTTCTGTAAGGCCTCGTGCAGACGATGAGTATTGCTTGATTTTTACATCTGTATCTGTAAGGCTATGTTCAGACGATGAGTATTGCTTGATTTTAATGATGGGCGAATCCTAAACTACTCGGAATCGCTAGACTCCGACGAGTCTGAGTCCAGGACTCGCTACTCATTGCGAGCCTAGCGATTCCAATGTTAATTAATGGGGAGGCGAGTATTGCAGCGATTCCTCTGCTGCCGGACCCATAAGGGGTCTGGCAGCAGAGGAAAAACCTGCAAATCCCCATGTTATTCATTTAAAGCCAGCGGCAAAAAGCCGCTGGCTTTTAAAGAATAGTAAAAAAAAAAATAGAGGATTGAACCATGGGAGGGGTGGAGGGTGGAGAGGGTGGGGGGGTGCACCGGACCGGCCGGCTACTTACCGTTACCTCCGCCGGCGCAGGCTGCAGACTCACTCCCTGAGTATCTGCTGCTTTTTCCGGAGATTCCCGAACACTGACAGAAGCAGTGAATAAATTAACTTCCGTCACTGCTCGGGAATCTCCGGAGCAGAGCGAGTCTGGTGCCCAGCTTGGGCCTCCCTGCGTTGCGGATTCCAGCCCCCAGCTGCTTAGCTGTACCTGGCTAGACATAGAAATTGCGCGGAGCCCCACGCATTTTTTTTTTATTATTTCATGAAATTCATGAAATAATTAAAAAAAAAGGGCTCCCCTATATTCTTGTGTCTGGCCAGGTACAAATAGGCACCTGGGGGTTGGGGGCAGCCCGTCGCTGCCTGCTGGATTCGGCTGGTTACAGAAATATGGCGAAGCCCACGTCAAATTATTTTCTGACAAATCCATAAAACAATATACCGTATATACTCGTGTATAAGCCGAGTTTTTCAGCACAAAAAATGTGCTGAAAAGTCCCCCCTCGGCTTATACACGAGTATATACGGTAGCCCAGCTGTATACAGCAGCCCCAGCTGTATACATCCCCCCGTGGTATCCAGGGCCCCCCTTGCTGCACACCTGTAAAGTAAGATGTCAGTATACTTATCGCTGCCGCCGCCGCCGCTCTGCTGCTCGGTCACCGCGCTGCTCCGGGCCTTCATGCTTCCTTCTCCGGCGCACAGGAAATGACGTCATTGTTCGAGCGTCGGAGAAGGAAGCATGAACTGAAGACCTGGAGCGCGGTGACCGAGCAGCGGAGCGGCGGCGGCGGCAGCGATAAGTATACTGACATCTTACTTTACAGGTATGCAGCAAGGGGGGCCCTGGATACCACGGGGGAACTGTATACAGCTGGGGCTGCTGTATACAGCTGGGGCCCCTGTATACTACTGATGGGGGGGAGTTCTGTATACCTCTGGGGCTGCTGCTGTATATACCCCCTGGGGCTGCTGCTGTATACACCCCCTGGGGCTGCTGCTGCATATACCCCCTGGGGCTGCTGCTGTATATACCCCTGGGGCTGCTGCTGTATATACCCCTGGGGCTGCTGCTGTATATACCCCTGGGGCTGCTGCTGTGTATACTACTACTGGGGCTGCTGTATACTACCTCTGGGGCTTCTGTATACTACCACTGGGGCTGCTGTATATACCTCTGAGGCTGCTGTATATACCTCTGGGGCTGCTGTATACTACCACTGGGGCTGCTGCTGTATATACCACTGGGGAGGCTGCTGTAACACTGCTGGGGCCTGTATGTACCACTGGGGAGGCTGCTGTATACCACACTGCTGGGGGCTGTATACTACCACTGGGGAGGCCTGTATACCACTGCGGGGGCCTGTATACCTGTGCTGGGGTCCACCCTCGGCTTATACACGAGTCAATAGGTTTTCCCAGATTTTGGGGGCAAAAGTAGGGGGGTCGGCTTATACACGGGTCGGCTTATACACGAGTATATACGGTAAATAAAAGGGACTGCATCTTTATTAACCCCTGGACCATGGGCGAGGTTAATAAAGATGCAGTCCCTTTTTTAGGATTGTTTTATTGATTTTTCAGAGAAAAAATGACGTGGGCTTCGCCGTATTTCTGGAACCAGCCGGATCCAGCAGGCAGCGACAGGCTTCCCCCAACCCCCAGTTGCCTATTTGTACCTGGCCAGACACAAGAATATAGGGGAGCCCTATTTTTTTTATTATTTCATGAATTTCATGAAATAATAAAAAAAAATGCGTGGGGCTCCGTGCAATTTCTATGTCTAGCCAGGTACAGCTAAGCAGCTGGGGGCTGGAATCCGCAACACAGGGAGGCCCAAGCTGGGCACCAGACTCGCTCTGCTCCGGAGATTCCCGAGCAGTGACGGAAGTTAATTTATTCACTGCTTCTGTCAATGTTCGGGAATCTCCGGAAAAAGCAGCAGATACTCAGGGAGCCAGGTACAGCTAAGCAGCTGGGGGCTGGAATCTGTAACGCAGGGAGGCCCAAGCATTCTGGGCACCCCCCGCTGCAAATTGCAGCCCTCAGCCGCCCCAGAAGATGGCGCGTTCATTGAAGCGCCATCCTCTGGCGTTGAACCCCGCTCTTCCAGTGGCCCTGGTGCGGTGGCTCACTGGGTAATAAAGAGGTTAGGGCCAGCTTTGTATTATCAGCTGGCACTAAGCCCGAAATTTATGGCGGTCACGCCAATATTAGACATGACCGCCATGAATTTCTATTAAATTGTTTTAAAAAAAACACAACACAGAGAAAATTTTTTTTACTAGAAATAAAAAAAAAAAAACATTAGGGACTCCATCTTTATTTAAAAAAATCCTCTTCCGTCCGACGTAGTCCAAAACGCGATGTCCTCTCTGCTACATTCCTGTGCATAGATATAGATGTATATGCACAGGGAGTGAGCAGACTGAGAACAATCTCCGCTCTACTACATCTCTGTGTACAGACATAGATGTCTGTACACAGGGAGAGCAGGCGGGATCTAGGACCCCGGAGCTGCGGGAGCCCAGCAGAGAGCAGACAGCAGAAGCCGGAAGAGAAGTAAGGAGAATTTCTCCCCCCTCCCTTCCTTCGCTCCCTGCTCGCTCCCCCAGCCCAGTCATAACTTAGGACGGGGGGGACCGGACTCGTTACTGTGCGAGTAATCCCTGCGATTACTCGCACAGTAATGAGTCGGGCGAATCCCTTACTACTCGGCGAGTGCCGAGTAGTAACGAGTAGATTCGCCCATCCCTACTTGATTTTTACTTCGGTTTCTGTAACGGCCGCTTTACACATCCCAATATCGTTCCGATATTGTAAACAAGGGCACGGGAGCGCGCACGTTTTTGGCACTAATCCAAGATCGCATAGGAGATGTTACACAGGGAGCTATTGGCAGGCAACGCAACTGCGATGTACACGTGCCCTCGTACGAGCGACCCAGGGAACGACCTGGAGAGAATAGGGGAAGTTGTGCTTCAAATCGTTGTTGGGCCGTCACACAGCACGATCCTGCCAGATTGTCCATCCAATATCAGGCAGTTGGAGAGCCTGCCCAATTCCCCAATGATATCGGTTTTGCATCTGTTCTGGCATCGTATTGCTCATTTACACCATACAGCGCACGAACGACAACGATATCAGGACGTGTAAAGCGGCCATCAGACCTCGTGCAGACAATGAGTATTGCTTGATTTTTACATCTGTATCTGTAAGGCCACGTTCAGACGATGAGTATTGCGTGATTTTGAGGATATTATATGAATGAGGATATTTAATTGTTTGGATGGGTTGAGTTGGTAGATCCTGGCTAAACAGTTGCTCTTACCTAAGACGACCGGATGGTTAAGTGGTATAAGACGGAGGTTTATTCTCCGGAGGAGAGTTTTATGCCCCTGCCAGGGTTAGTTCTAATCCTGGTTTATCTTTTTACCAAAAATGTTTTAATTATTTATTGAAGAACATATGTGATTTTAAATACTGATTATTGTGTTTTAATGTATTTTTAATGTATTGTAATCAATGCAATGGGCATTTTTATATGTTTGACTTATAGTGGGCGTTTTCACCGGAAGTGACGTCAGAGGGGGTGGAGCTTCATTTTTTGTGATTTTTTTTGCTTGTTCCTGTGTATATATATAACTGGATGTGCTGTTGAACCTTGATGTCCTGATGAAGTGGCCTGTTTGCCACGAAACGCGTAGACTGAATAAACAGAGTGTGTGTGTTTCTCTGTTACTCTTATTGTGGTCAGCGCGGCTTCTATCCATCCGGTTCTATTTTCTTCAAGTGGATCCTTACTTTTTGCCGAGAGCCTGCTGCGACCATACGTGCTTGTCCAAGGGAGTTGTGACCATTCACAACCAGACCAGGTGAGTCTGTATTGTGGGAGTCCGTGTGACCATCAAACCCGAAGGTATTACTCTATATGCGCTTCTTTTCCTTCTTATTTGTAGATGCCTCATGTGGACAGAAAGGACATAATCATCGATCGCATTCATCATGTCCTAAAGCCAGCAGCCCTTGGACCTTCAGTTCCCAGAGACATTCTAGCTCGCATACACTTTTTCGAACTTAAGGAGGACTTTGTACATGCACTGAGAGGCAATCCTGATCTTCCTGCTAAATTTACCAATGTCTCGGTTTACCCGGATCTCTCCCCAGGCACCCTGGCACTCAGAAGGGCCTTTGCCCCTTACACGGCTGTGCTACGTGATAAGGGGATCCCCTATCGTTGGGGTTTCCCTACCAGATTGCTGATTCGTAAAGATGGAACCATCTCTTCTTTTTTGCTTCCGGAAAAAGCTGCCAAATTGCTCCAGATATGGGAACTGTTGCCTCTGGATCACCGGTCCTCTCCGGATAAATCCAAGTCCTCATCCCGTCCTTCCGGCAGAAAACGCCTGGACCCTGAGTGGGAGACCGTCTGAGGAATCTATTACCTTTTGCTCTGTTGATTCTTCCTGTTGGTGTTCAGGACCTTGTTGTTTACCAGTTATGTCTGGTATCCTGGGTCCTTGGCCCCTATAAGTGACTTTTGTTTACTTTTATTTTTTCTTTTATAAGTTTAAAGGTTGTCAGATGTTTCACCTGTTTTCTTCTACCCTCCCTCACCCCCCCCCTTCCTCTTCTCTTTTTCTTATCCCCCCTAAGGCTCTTCTCTGCAACTTGAATTGGCTAACATGTCTATATGGAGAATTCACCGAATAGGTTACATAATTATCAGAGAAGAGAATAAAAAAACATATTTGGCCACTTACAAATATCCATTGCATTTAGCAGAATGTCTCCCAACACCGATGCTCAATCTCCTACAACCCTGGCATGGGGGCGATTGTAGCATCTTTGTCCATCCATGCCACAAGGAGGAAACTGGTGGTATTACTGGACACGAGGTCACCCCAGGGCGACAGCCACTCCAGGCAAAGTGAAACATAGTGTCAGAGCACAGCCTATTAATGACTAGAGATGAGCGGTGTTCAATTCGAATTGTTCGCCAATCTCAAATTCGAGCTGTTTTGGACAGTGTTCGAGGCATTCGTCGAATTAGAACAATTAACTTGAAATTCGGCAGTTCGCGGTTATGTTCGATAACGCTTTGATCACCAAAAGCTTAACCCTAACCGTGTTTATGACTGTGATATCCAGTTTCTGGGTATAATGTGCAGGGGGGAGGAGGGGTTGTACCAGTGCTGCAGAAATGATAGCGATCTCCATTTTTTTTTCTCCAAACTGCAGATACAGTGGGACGGTGCAGGCTGTCATCCAATCACACATACACACAGCAAAGTGCATTTTTTGCACTCAAGCAAGGTCAGGCATTATTGGCTGTGTAAGTCACATGTCCTAGCCCTATAAGACCCAGCCATTTTCTCCATCGCCACCATTTGCTCATTGCTGTTGCTCTGTGTCAGACGGCACTGCTGCTGCTGTGGGCGATATAGAATGAAATCAAGCAATTGTGTTCTGATTCAGCTACTGAGGTAGATAGATAGGTTAAGGCCACGTGCACACGCTGAGTATTTGATGAGTTTTTTACCTCAGGATTTGTAGCCAAAACCAGGACTGGATGATTAAATACAGAAGTGGTGCAGGTGTTTCTATTAGACTTTTCCTCTGATTGCTCCACTCCTGGTTTTGTCTACAAATCCTGAGGTAAAAAACTCATCAAATACTCAGCATGTGCACGAGGCCTTAGGGAGTAGGGACTGGAGGGAGGGTGTGAATTTTAGGAGTATCAGCCCTTTTGACGGCTGCTTCATAGGAGTGTGGCGCCCCGCAACGAGTGCGTCACAAGAGGGTATTGCAGCCATAAAAGCAGCTGCAATATTCTCTGACACAGCAGTGATAGTGTCCCTCAGAGATCCGTAGTGTTCCTCCATTCTAGCTAAGTGATTTGCCATTGTCGCCCAGGAATACCAGATCAGGTACGGGGAGGCTGCTTCAATGCCCTATCCAAGCTGTACGTTATGGATGTTCTGGGGAGCCTTGGATCCCTCAGTGGGTACACCGCTGGTTAGACGACTGGAAGTTGGCTGGTGGTGGGGTGCTCCTGTGAAGCTGCTCCTCCACGCTTCTGGTTCGCGTAGCAGAGGTGAACTGCTGCCAGCTTCGGTACCAGTGAACCGCTGTGAAGTTTTGGGTACGGGAGTCTTGTGGAACCCGTGTGATGATGCCCATTCCCGGTTGGTAAGGCCTCAGGTGCTGACACCCGACCGGTGACGGCCCGGGGCTGCACGGGGTGCGGAGCCCCCGCTCCTACTCCAAGTTCAAGTTCTAGACTCTGTCTTGTCCAGTTCTAGACTCCTTCTCGACTCTAGACTGAGTGTTTGTTCTCCTACACACTTCCCTAGCACTCCGCCCACCAGGACCCTGGATTGGCACTCTGTTCTAGGTGATGCATGCAGGGTTGGATCTCAAAGTTAACTAAATCACTGCTGTGTCAGAGAATATTGCGGCTGCTTTTATGGCTGCAATACCCTCTTGTGACGCACTCATTGCGGGGCGCCACACTCCCCCTTGGTTGAATACGCTTGTCCCCAAGCGTCACATGTCAGAGAATATTGCGGCTGCTTTTATGGCTGCAATACCCTCTTGTGACGCACTCGTTGCGGGGCACCACAGGAGTAGCGATTAGGGACTAGGGACTAGTAGTCTAGCAGCCCTTTTTCAGGTGTTCAAGTGTACTTCAGAGAATCAGGGACTAGTTTTAATTTCAGTCCTTTTTAGAGCTAGGTTACAGCAGTTCCTATTAGTTTTTGCCAGGAAGAAGTGTGCCAGTGCTGTGCAAGTGTTTTTCACAGCATCTGGCCACATCTAGCTCTGGGAGTCCTTTAGGGCAGGTAGTGTAGCACTGCTGTGAAGAAAGCTACACCACCTGCCTTAGGCATTGTTCACACACAATTTGCGTTTTTTTAGCACTCCTAAAACCACATGCGTTTTTTTTAGGAGTGCTAAAAAATGTCTCTTGTGTGTCTGAAAGGAAATACAGCCTTTTTGGACTTTGTCATTTTTTCGGCAAAAACGCAGGCAAAAACGCAAGCGTTAACGCACAGTGCATAAATGTGCCATTTAAAAACGCATGCGTTTCCCATAGGGCCCCATGTTATAGAAACGCATGCGTTTTTTAGAAAACGCATGTGTTTTTATAACATGGGGCCCAAGGAAAACGCATGCGTTAACGCAGGTGCCTATATGTGCCCTGCGTTAACGCATGCGTTTCACATAGGGGCCCATGTTAAAAAAACGCATGTGTTTTTGGAA
Organism: Allobates femoralis; assembly: GCA_033576535.1. Classification (NCBI taxonomy): domain Eukaryota; kingdom Metazoa; phylum Chordata; class Amphibia; order Anura; family Aromobatidae; genus Allobates; species Allobates femoralis. The sequence goes on along the minus strand of JARQOC010000003.1, from coordinate 397,321,642 downwards.
AATAACCCTGCGTTTTTTTCCAGCACCCAAAAAACGCTGCATGTGTGGAGCCCACTGGGACGATGTACTCGGTGCCGGACCGGGGTACTGCTGGGGGATGTCCCGGCGGTCCTGGTCCGGACCGTGTCCCGGGCCCGCACAATAAAATGGGGGGTTATTTACAGGGGATTTGTCACTCGTGACGCCACCCACTATATGCGGCCAGTAATGGGGCCGCTGCTGCTGCAGAACCTCCGGGGATGATGGGAAAGCAGCTTGGATAGAATAGTTCCTGTGGGCAGAACTGGGTTCCCCGGGGCAGTGGTAGTAGTAGTTAAAGTCTGTGAGGATAGTTATTGATGCTGCAGGAGAGTAAGGGTAGCAGTAGAGATGATGAGAGTAGAGGTAATCGCAGTATATGAGGGCAAGTGGGGCTTCAGTATAAGGATCACACACACTCACGGTTTCTGTTGTTTTCCAAGTCTTTACTTGCAGATGGTATAACACAATATTGTCCACGGAGTCTGTACCAGGTTGCTCCCACCCTGACCGGGTCCTTGGCTTCCTACTTAAGTGCTGTGTGTGGCCCTGCTGCTTGTAGCTGTACTGCTGGCCCTGTCTCTGCTCACGTGTACCAATATGCTTGGCAACTTGAGTCCTCTGTGTCACCGACCCCTCCGTGTTGCTTTGGGTTTACAATGGCTGCTGACATGCTGACTTCCCATCTGTGGGACTTTTGTATAGGCATACATTAGTAAAAGTCAGTTTTAATTACAGTCAATGGCTTCTACTCCTACCAGCCCTTTGGCCTGTCAAAAGTCAATGCAGCCATTGTCTCCCATTGAGATTCCCATTGGTAGTCTCTCATGAGGTCTCCCATCCAGCCCGTGACCAAGGCTCTCTCTGCTTAGCTTAAGAGTCTGTCAAGGGCATGCACAATGGGTTTACAATGGCTGCTGACATGCTGGCTTCCCATCTGTGGGACTTTTGTATAGACATACATTAGTAAAAGTCAGTTTTAATTACAGTCAATGGCTTCTACTCTTACCAGCCCTTTGGCCTGTCAAAAGGCAATGCAGCCATGGTCTCCCATTGGGTCTCTCATGAGGTCTCCCATCCAGCCCGTGACCAAGGCTCTCACTGCTTAGCTTCAAGAGTCGGTCAAGGGCATGCACAATGGGTTTACAATGGCTGCTGACATGCTGGCTTCCCATCTGTGGGACTTTTGTATAGGCATACAATAGTAAAAGTCAGTTTTAATTACAGTCAATGGCTTCTACTCTTACCAGCCCTTTGGCCTGTCAAAAGTCAATACAGCCATGGACTCCCATTGAGTTACCATAGAGGCTTCCATTGGGTCTCTCATGAGGTCTCCCATCCAGCCCGTAACCAAGGCTCTCACTGCTTAGCTTCAACAGTCTGCCAAGGGCATGCACCATGGGTTTACAATGACTGCTGACATGCTGGCTTCCATCTGTGGGACTTTTGTATAGGCATACATTAGTAAAAGTCAGTTTTAATTACAGTCAATGGCTTCTACTCTTACCAGCCCTTTGGCCTGTCAAAAGTCAATACAGCCATGGACTCCCATTGAGATTCCCATTGGGTCACCCATAGAGACTTCCATTGGGTCTCTCATGAGGTCTCCCATCCAGCCCGTGACCAAGGCTCTCACTGCTTAGCTTTAAGAGTCAGTCAAGGGCATGCACAATGGGTTTACAATGGCTGCTGACATGCTGGCTTCCCATCTGTGGGACTTTTGTATAGGCATATGTTGAGCCCACTGGGACGGGGTACTCGGTGCCGGACCGGGGTACTGCTGGGGGATGTCACGGAGGTCCTGGTCCGGACTGTGTCCCGGGCCCGCACAATAAAATGGGGGTTATTTACAGGGGATTTGTCACTCGTGACGCCACCCACTATATGCAGCCAGTAATGGGGCCGCCGCTGCTGCAGAACCTCCCAAGATGATGGGATAGCAGCTTGGATAGAATAGTTCCTGTGGGCAGAATTGGGTACCCAGGGGCAGTGGTAGTAGTAGTTAAAGTCTGTGAGAATAGTTATTGATGCTGCAGGAGAGTAGGGGTAGCAGTAGAGATGATGACAGTAGAGGTAATCGTAGTATATGAGGGCAAGTGGGGCTTCAGTATAAGGATCACACACACTCACGGTTTCTGTTGTATTCCAAGTCTTTACTTGCAGATGGTATAACACACTATTGTCCACGGAGTCTGTACCGGTTGCTCCCACCCTGACCGATTCCTTGGCTTCCTACTTAAGCACTGTGTGTGGCCCTGCTGCTTGTAGCTGTACTGCTGGCCCTGTCTCTGCTCACGTGTACTAATATGCTTGGCAACTTGAGTCCTCTGTGTCACTGACCCCTCCGTGTTGCTTTGGGTTTACAATGGCTACTGCCATGCTGGCTTCCCATCTGTGGGACTTTTGTATAGGCATACATTAGTAAAAGTCAGTTTTAATTACAGTCAATGGCTTCTACTCTTACCAGCCCTTTGGCCTGTCAGAAGTCAATGCAGACATGGTCTCCCATTGAGATTCCCATTGGGTCTCTCATGAGGTCTCCCATCCAGCCCGTGACCAAGGCTCTCACTGCTTAGCTTCAAGAGTCCGTCAAGGGCATGCACAATGGGTTTACAATGGCTGCTGACATGCTGGCTTCCCATCTGTGGGACTTTTGTATAGGCATACATTAGTAAAAGTCAGTTTTAATTACAGTCAATGGCTTCTACTCTTACCAGCCCTTTGGCCTGTCAAAAGTCAATGCAGCCATGGACTCCCATTGGGTCACCATAGAGACTTCATTGGGTCTCTCATGAGGTCTCCCATCCAGCCCGTGACGAAAGCTCTCACTGCTTAGCTTCAACAGTCTGTCAAGGGTATGCACAATGGGTTTACAATGGCTGCTGACTAGGGATGGGCGAATCTACTCACTAGGACTCGTTACTCGGCGAGTAGTAAGGGACTTGCAGGACTCGGTACTCTGCGAGTTTCTCAGCGTTTACTCGCACGAGTCCAATGCAAATCAATGGCAAACGCTGACAAAACTAGGATTGCCTTTGACTTGCATTAGACTCGGCTACTGTGCCAGTGATAGCAGGGAAACTCGCAAAGTAACTGCTGTTACATTGCGAGCCGAGTCCAGGTGTCTTCTCTGTGTGAAGGCTGCCGCAGCTCCAGGGTCCTAGAGCCCGCCTGCTCACAGAGATGATGTAGCAGTGCTGAGATTGTTCTCAGTCTGCTCATTCCCTGTGCATAGACATCTATATCTATGCACAGGGGATGTAGCAGAGAGGACATCGCGTTTTGGACTGCGTCGTAGGGAAGAGGATTTTTTTAATTAAAGATGGAGTCCCTAATGGCTTTTTTTTTATTTCTAATAAAAAATTTTCTCTGTGTTGTGTTTTTTTTTAAAACAATTTAATAGAAATTCATGGCGGTCATGTCTAATACTGGCGTGACCGCCATAAATTTCGGGCTTAGGGCCAGCTGATAATACAAAGCTGGCCCTAACCTCTTTATTACCCAGCGTGCCACCGTCACCAGGGCCGCTGGAAGAGTGGGGTTCAGCGCCAGAGGATGGCGCTTCAATGAACGCGCCATCTTCTGGGGCGGCTGCGGGCTGCAATTTGCAGCGGGGGGTGCCCAGAAAGCTTGGGCCTCCCTGCGCTGAGGATTCCAGCACCCAGCTGCTTAGCTGTACCTGGCTAGACATAGAAATTGCGCGGAGCCCCACGCATTTTTTTTAATTATTTCATGAAATTCATGAAATAATTAAAAAAAAGGGCTCCCCTATATTCTTGTGTCTGGCCAGGTACAAATAGGCACCTGGGGGTTGGGGGCAGCCCGTCGCTGTCTGCTGGATCCGGCTGGTTCCAGAAATACGGCGAAGCCCACGTGAAATTTTTTTCTGACAAATCCATAAAACAATGTAAATAAAAGGGACTGCATCTTTATTAACCCCTGGACCATGGGCGAGGGGTTAATAAAGATGCAGTCCCTTTTTTAGGATTGTTTTATTGATTTTTCAGAAAAAAAATGACGTGGGCTTCGCCGTATTTCTGGAACCAGCCGGATCCAGCAGGCAGCGACAGGCTTCCCCCAACCCCCAGGTGCCTATTTGTACCTGGCCAGACACAAGAATATAGGGGAGCCCTTTTTTTTTATATTTCATGAATTTCATGAAATAAAAAAAAAATGTGTGGGGCTCCGCGCAATTTCTATGTCTAGCCAGGTACAGCTAAGCAGCTGGGGGCTGGAATCCGCAGCGCAGGGAGGCCCAAGCTTTCTGGGCACCCCCCGCTGCAAATTGCAGCCCGCAGCCGCCCCAGAAGATGGCGCGTTCATTGAAGCGCCATCCTCTGGCGCTGAACCCGCTCTTCCAGCGGCCCTGGTGGCGGTGGCACGCTGGGTAATAAAGAGGTTAGGGCTAGCTTTGTATTATCAGCTGGCCCTAAGCCCGAAATTTATGGCGGTCACGCCAGTATTAGACATGACCGCCATGAATTTCTATTAAATTGTTTTGAAAAAAACACAACACAGAGAAAATTTTTTATTAGAAATAAAAAAAAAAGCCATTAGGGACTCCATCTTTAATTAAAAAAATCCTCTTCCCTCCGACGCAGTCCAAAACGCGATGTCCTCTCTGCTACATCCCCTGTGCATAGATATAGATGTCTATGCACAGGGAATGAGCAGACTGAAAACAATCTCAGCACTGCTACATCAGGCAGCATGTGGGCTGTAGGACCCTGGAGCTGCGGCAGCCAGCACAGAGGAGACAGGACTCTTATCTGTTCGAGTTTCCCAGCGATTACTTGCAAAGTAAACGAGTCCAATGCAAATCAATGGCAAAACTAGGATTGCTTTAGGCTGAAGCTTCCGAGACACATCTGTGATTTGTAAATCGCACACTACTCGCTATTACTCGCTTCCCCATTCATTAACATTGGACTCGCTAGACTCGCAACGAGTAGCGAGTCCCGGGCTCGGACTCGCTAGAGTCAAGCGATTCCGAGTAATTTAGGATTCGCCCATCACTACTGCTGACATGCTGACTTCCCATCTGTGGGAGTTTTTTATAGGCATACATTAGTAAAAGTCAGTTTTAATTAAAGTCAATGGCTTCTACTATTACCAGCCTATTGGCCTGTCAAAAGTCAATGCAGCCATGGTCTCCCATTGAGATTCCCATTGGGTCTCTCATGAGGTCTCCCATCCAACCCTTGACCAAGGCTCTCACTGCTTAGCTTCAAGAGTCTGTCAAGGGCATGCACAATGGGTTTACAATGGCTGCTGACATGCCGGCTTCCCATCTGTGGGACTTTTGTATAGGCATTAGTGATGAGCGAGCATGCTCGCCACTACTCGGTACTCGCACGAGTATCACTGTACTCGGGCTACTCGGCGAGCACCGAGTAATCTCGCGATACTCGTGCTGTGCTCGTCATCTCTGCATGTTGGCGCTCTTTTGAGAGCCAGCCCACGTGCAGGGATTGGCTGGCAGACCCCTGCAATGCCACAGCCCTGTTAGTTGTGGCATAGCAGTGATTGGCCGCCCTGCACAGCGTGACCGAGCCTTTATAACTCCCGGCGCGCTGTGCTCGGCACACAGCCATCCAGACAGTCAGTGTAGGGAGAGTGTCTGCTGCTGCTTAGGGACAGATTTGCGGCCCTTACAGGTAGATCCGGAGCAGGGCTGCAAACTGCTGCTGACCACAACAGTCCTTCTCAGGACTAATCTAGGAGGATATAGGCAGGGTGATCCAGATCGGAGTACAAGCTTTCCAGTGACCAGAACAGTCCTTCTCAGGACTAATCTAGGAGGATATAGGCAGGGTGATACAGATCGGAATCCAAGCTTTTCTGTGACCATTAGAGTCACCACACTCTTGTACTTACTACCTTAATACAGGTTAGGGACTACAATCCTCTCCTGAAACCATTACAGTCACCAGACTGTTGTACGTCATACCTTGATACAGGTTAGGGACTAAAATCCTCTCCTGAAACCATTACAGTCACCAGACTGTTGTACGTCATACCTTGATACAGGTTAGGGACTAAAATCCTCTCCTGAAACCATTACAGTCACCAGACTGTTGTACGTCATACCTTGATACAGGTTAGGGACTAAAATCCTCTCCTGAAACCATTACAGTCACCAGACTGTTGTACGTCATACCTTGATACAGGTTAGGGAACTAAAATCCTAATCTCTTGTGATCTCAACAGTCACCAGACTGGTGTACGTCATACCTTGATACAGGTTAGGGACTAAAATCCTCTCCTGAAACCATTACAGTCACCAGACTGTTGTACGTCATACCTTGATACAGGTTAGGGACTAAAATCCTCTCATGAAACCATTACAGTCACCAGACTGGTGTACGTACTACCTTAATACAGGTTAGGGACTAAAATCCTCTCCTGACACCATTACAGTCACCAGACTGTTGTACGTCATACCTTGATACAGGTTAGGGAACTAAAATCCTAATCTCTTGTGATCTCAACAGTCACCAGACTGGTGTTCGTCATACCTTGATACAGGTTAGGGACTAAAATCCTCTCCTGAAACCATTACAGTCACCAGACTGGTGTACGTCATACCTTGATACAGGTTAGGGAACTAAAATCCTAATCTCTTGTGATCTGAACAGTCACCAGACTGTTGTACGTCATACCTTGATACAGATTAGGGAACTAAAATCCTAATCTCTTGTGATCTGAACAGTCACCAGACTGTTGTACGTCATACCTTGATACAGATTAGGGAACTAAAATCCTAATCTCTTGTGATCTCAACAGTCACCAGACTGGTGTACGTACTACCTTAATACAGGTTAGGGACTAAAATCCTCTCCTGAAACCATTACAGTCACCAGACTGTTGTACGTCATACCTTGATACAGGTTAGGGACTAAAATCCTCTCCTGAAACCATTACAGTCACCAGACTGTTGTACGTCATACCTTGATACAGGTTAGGGACTAAAATCCTCTCCTGAAACCATTACAGTCACCAGACTGGTGTACGTACTACCTTAATACAGGTTAGGGACTAAAATCCTCTCCTGACACCATTACAGTCACCAGACTGGTGTACGTCATACCTTGATACAGGTTAGGGAACTAAAATCCTAATCTCTTGTGATCTGAACAGTCACCAGACTGGTGTACGTCATACCTTAATACAGGTTAGGGACTAAAATCCTCTCCTGACACCATTACAGTCACCAGACTGGTGTACGTCATACCTTGATACAGGTTAGGGAACTAAAATCCTAATCTCTTGTGATCTGAACAGTCACCAGACTGTTGTACGTCATACCTTGATACAGATTAGGGAACTAAAATCCTAATCTCTTGTGATCTGAACAGTCACCAGACTGTTGTACGTCATACCTTGATACAGATTAGGGAACTAAAATCCTAATCTCTTGTGATCTCAACAGTCACCAGACTGGTGTACGTACTACCTTAATACAGGTTAGGGACTAAAATCCTCTCCTGAAACCATTACAGTCACCAGACTGTTGTACATCATACCTTGATACAGGTTAGGGACTAAAATCCTCTCCTGAAACCATTACAGTCACGAGACTGTTGTACGTCATACCTTGATACAGGTTAGGGACTAAAATCCTCTCCTGAAACCATTACAGTCACCAGACTGGTGTACGTTCTACCTTAATACAGGTTAGGGACTAAAATCCTCTCCTGACACCATTACAGTCACCAGACTGGTGTACGTCATACCTTGATACAGGTTAGGGAACTAAAATCCTAATCTCTTGTGATCTGAACAGTCACCAGACTGGTGTATGTCATACCTTGATACAGGTTAGGGACTAAAATCCTCTCCTGAAACCATTACAGTCACCAGACTGGTGTACGTACTACCTTAATACAGGTTAGGGACTAAAATCCTCTCCTGACACCATTACAGTAACCAGACTGGTGTACGTCATACCTTGATACAGGTTAGGGAACTAAAATCCTAATCTCTTGTGATCTGAACAGTCACCAGACTGGTGTACGTCATACCTTGATACAGGTTAGGACTAAAATCCTCTCCTGAAACCATTACAGTCACCAGACTGGTGTAATTACTACCTTGATACAGGTTAGGGACTAAAATCCTAATCTCCTGTCACCATTACAGTCACCAGACTGTTGTCGCTGTATACAAGCAAAATGCGCAAGGGCGTTGGCAAGGAACAATGAAGTGAACGTGATGGTGGTGCAGGGAGAGGCCGAGGTCGTGTGCAAGCACTAATTTTGCCACAACAAAGGGGAACATCTACTCGCTCACACGTCCTGTCCCAAATTCTTGGGGCCCACTCCAGTACACCGCTCTTGAACCAACACCTGTGTCAACAGGTTGTTACTTGGATTGCGGATAATGCTTCAAGTCAGATTGGCACCTCCACCAACACCCTGTCTTCCACACGGTCAAGCGTCAGTAGCCGTGATACTGCACCGCACATTTCCCAACCTGATCCCCCTTCCTACCACCAGGCCGAGTACACGTCCACGGACATTACTGATCCCACACTTGGACACTCGGAAGTCCAGAAGTGTGTACCCATGGGTGACTGGAGGTACATGGCAAATTCCCATAACAAAATTTAAATTCATTTGTCATTTGTTGGTGGTGTGGTGAAGTCTGGCCCAATCCAACCCTTGTTCATCTTGATCAGAGTCAGCCTGTCAGCATTTTCAGTTGACAGGCGGGTGCGTTTATCAGTAATGATTCCACCTGCGGCATTGAAAACACGCTCGGACAAAACGCTGGTGGCAGGGCAGGCCAGGACTTCCAAGGCGTAGAGAGCCAATTCATGCCACGTGTCCAGCTTGGAGACCCAATAATTGTAAGGCACAGAGGAATCTCGCAGTACAGTTGTTCGATCTGCAAGGTACTCCTTCAGCATCTGGCCAAACTTAGCATTTCTTGTGGCACTACCCCGCACCTCAGAGGCTGTGGTACGTGAGTGGCTGAGAAAACTGTCCCACATCGTAAAGACTGTTCCACTACCTCTGGCGGATTGGACTTGTGCCCTCTCGGCCGTACGCCTTGGTTCTCCACTGATTCCTGACCTATGCCGCTAGCGTTTTGTGAGGGGAATGATTTGCCTACTTCCGTGACTATGGCCTTCTGGAACTGCTGCATTTTGGCTGACATCTCCTACTCAGGAATGAGAGACATAAAGTTCTCCTTGTAGCGTGGGTCTAAGAGTGTTGCCAACCAGTACTGATTGTCGGCCAAGATGTTCTGAACGCGAGGGTTACGAGCCAGGCAGCTTACCATGAAGTCAGCCATGTGCGCCAGACTCTTAACAGCCATCACTTCAGTATCCAGACCAACACGATGACTGAACATGCTGTCCTCCTCCTCCTCCTCCTCCTCATCTCCCTGTCCTCTGGCCAGCCACTCTGAATCGAGGGTATGACTGGTGTGCATGTCATATCCTCAGTTTGTCCAGAGAGTTGCTCCATGTCTTCATCCTCCTCCTCCTCGTCATAGTCCTCCACTGCACGTTGTGATGAGATGAGGCTGGGCTGTGTGTTTTCACCCACACCCACTACTGTTTCTTGCTCCAAGTCATCGCGCTCGGCCGCAATGCATCCTCTTTGTTTTTCAGCAGAGACCGTTTTAGAAGGCAGAGTAGTGGTATGGTGATGCTAATAATGGCGTCATCGCCGCTCACCATCTTGGTGGAGTCCTCAAAGTTTTGGAGGACGGTACATAGGTCGGACATCCATCTCCACTCCTCAGGTGTTATGTCTGGAGTTTGACCCATTTCCCGACGGCTTAGGTGATGCAGGTAGTCAACAACTGCCCTCTTCTGCTCACATATCCTGACCAACATGTGCAGAGTTGAATTCCAACGCGTGGGGACATCACACACCAGTCTGTGGGCCGGAAGATGCAAACGGCGCTGAAAGCCGGCAAGGCCGGCTGAAGAAGCAGGTGACTTGCGAAAATGTGCAGACAGACGGCGAACTTTTACCAGCAGTTCAGACAGCTCTGGGTATGACTTTAGAAACCTCTGAACCACCAGGTTGAGCACATGGCCCACGCATGGAACATGCGTCAGCTGGCCTCGCCTCAAAGCTGCCACCAGGTTCCGGCCATTGTCACACATGACCTTTCCTGGCTTTAGGTTCAGAAGTGTGAGCCAGTGATCTGCCTGCTGTTTCAGAGCTGTCCACACCTCTTCTGCATTGTGGGGTTTGTCACCTATGCAGACTAGCTTCAGCACAGCCTTTTGCCGCTTTGCAGAGGCAATGCTGCAGTGCTTCCAGCTTGTGACTGGTGTGGAGGGTACAGTGGATGAGGATGCGCAGGAGGAGGAGGCTGAAGAGCATGACATTTCGGAGCTGTAGAGTGTCGGTGAAACCCTGACAGAGGTAGGGCCTGCTATCCTTGGTGTGGGAAGGACTGTGTTCCGTCCCTCGCTCAGACTGGGTCCCAGCCTCCACAATAATAACCCAGTGTTTTGTCAAGGAGATGTAGCGGCCTTGCCCACAAACACTTGTCCACGTGTCTGTGGTTACGTGGACTTTGGCTGAAACAGCGTTGTTCAGGGCACGTGTGATGCTGTTGGACACGTGGTTATGCAATGCGGGGACGGCATATCTGGAGAAATCGTGGTGGCTGGGGACCGAATAACGTGGGACAGCAGCCGCCATCAGGTGGCGGAATGCTTCCGTCTCCACCAGCCGTAAAGGCAACATTTCTAGCGCTAAGAGTCGCGAAATGTGAGAATTCAGTACTGTGGCATGTGGGGCGTTGGCAGCGTATTTGCGCCTGCGTTCAAAGGTTTGCTGAATGGATAATTGAACGCTGCGCTGGGACAAGGACGTGCTTGATGGTGGTGTTATTTGTGCGTGGGCAACTTCAGGTGCAGGGCCGGAGGCTTATTCGCGGCCAGCATGTACAGGGGATTGGCTCGCACGCACAACACGCGAAGACGTAGCTGTGACATCAGCAAGCACCGCTCCTCGACTCTGTTGTACTTCCCACAAAGTCGGTGTAAGGTTTTCAGTCTTTTTTGCTATATCTGTTGTTATGTTTGCATTTAGTGTATTTTGTCGGCCATCTTGTTTCCTGTCCTGTGCATTGACTTTTGCCCTCAAACAATATGGAGTCCTCAGCTTTGATGTCCCTGCCCTGTTTCTTGCCAATTGCCCTTTTAAACAGTTTCAGATGATTTACCTGTGCTCCTGAATCAGGTCTGCAATCTGTCTGTGACTTGCTCTCTGAAGCCTGGATTCACTCTGCCTGGAATTATTTATGGACACAGAATCCTCCTGTTTGCCAGCAACATCTGACAGGGAAGTAATAGACTCTGAATGCTTTACTTGAGACTTGTACTATGCTTTAATGCTCTGATGTCCTTGGTTGTTTGCCTTGCACTCTGCAACTTACATTTACCTTATCCTGTTGATGCACTAACTTGTATGAAGCAATACAAGAGCTGCTTAAGAAGCGTATGTCTCATGTGTCTCATTATACCCATGCATTAGACTCTATATAGACTGTATCATATATGACAGTCGGGTGCTTGGCTGACATGTGCCTGATCATGCTGGTGGTGGTCAGGCTGCTAGTTTTCGTACCCCTGTTGATGCTGGCATGGCAGGTGTTGCAAATGGCCTTTTTAGAGTCATCTGGAGCCAACTTAAAATACTGCCAGACTCGGGAAGACCTAACATTTGCACAGGCACCTTGTGTCGTGTTGTTGTTCCGGGGAACGGTTCCCTGCCTTCTGCCTGCGGACCCGACCCTGCTTCGTACTGCCTGTTGGGATGCTACGCCTCCCTCCCCCTGTGCACTGCTGTCCTCGCTCTGCATATCCTCCTGCCAGGTTGGGTCAGCTACTGGATCATCCACCACATCGCCTTCCTCTTCCTTGGATAATCGCTGGACTGCTCCTCCTTCTCCTCATGTGCCACCATGATGACCGTTACAATACTTAGGCTGTTGTTTCAGGTATACCCCCAGTGGTAAATTTTTACGCCCATTCTTTTTGAATGGGCATTACAACGACAGGATACCCGCTCCTTTTCAATGGGAAAAATGTTTTGAGGCCCTCCTGCACGTCTCTATCCAGGGACAATGTGGAGCCTCCCAATTTTTGGCTGCCCTGGCCAAAGGGCTACACTACAATACACCCACTTGAGGGTTACAGGCCCTACTACATGTCTGAATGCATGGGTCATTGTTGAACCTCCCAATTTTTGGCTGCCCTGACCAAAGGGCTATACCACAATACACCCACTTGAGGGTTACAGGCCCTACTGTATGTCTGTATGCATGGGTCATTGTTGAACCTCCCAATTTTTGGCTGCCCTGACCAAAGGGCTATACTACAATACACCCACTTGAGGGTTACAGGCCCTACTACATGTCTGTATGCATGGGTCATTGTTGAACCTTCCAATTTTTGGCTGCCCTGGCCAAAGGGCTATACTACAATACACCCAGTTCTTGTTTACAGGCCCTCCTGCACGTCTCTATCCAGGGACAATGAGGAGCCTCCCAATTTTTGGCTGCCCTGGCCAAAGGCCTATACTACAATACACCCACTTGAGGGTTACAGGCCCTACTACATGTCTGTATGCATGGGTCATTGTTGCACCTTCCAATTTTTGGCTGACCTGGCCAAAGGGCTATACTACAATACACCCACTTGAGGGTTACAGGCCCTACTACATGTCTGAATGCATGGGTCATTGTTGAACCTCCCAATTTTTGGCTGCCCTGACCAAAGGGCTATAATACAATACACCCACTTGAGGGTTACAGGCCCTACTACATGTCTGTATGCATGGGTCATTGTTGAACCTTCCAAGTGTTGGCTGCCCTGGCCAAAGGGCTATACTACAATACACCCAGTTCTTGTTTACAGGCCCTCCTGCACGTCTCTATCCAGGGACAATGAGGAGCCTCCCAATTTTTGGCTGCCCTGGCCAAAGGCCTATACTACAATACACCCACTTCAGGGTTACAGGCCCTACTACATGTCTGTATGCATGGGTCATTGTTGCACCTTCCAATTTTTGGCTGACCTGGCCAAAGGGCTATACTACAATACACCCACTTGAGGGTTACAGGCCCTACTACATGTCTGAATGCATGGGTCATTGTTGAACCTCCAATTTTTGGCTGCCCTGACCAAAGGGCTATACTACAATACACCCACTTGAGGGTTACAGGCCCTACTACATGTCTGTATGCATGGGTCATTGTTGAACCTTCCAATTTTTGGCTGCCCTGGCCAAAGGGCTATACTACAATACACCCAGTTCTTGTTTACAGGCCCTCCTGCATGTCTGTATCCAGGGCATTGTTGAACCTCCCAATTTTGGACTGCCCTGGCAAAGGAAGATACTACAATAGACCTAGTTCCTCAAAATGGGCACATTATTTCAAGACAGGGCTTCATGTTCGTCTCTTCTCAGGGTCATCGGAGTGCCGCACAATGTTTTCACGTAAAATGTTTTATGTAATCACAAAAAGTAACATACACCAGCTGTATCACACTATTGGGTATTGTGAGGCACCGCCGGCATGATCCGCATGGCCGGGGTACATCACATGTAGGATCAGAGGATGATCCTGTGCACACTGGCCGGTTTTCCTGTGATGATAATACTGTGTGAACCAACCTGAACACAATGAGGTTTCATGAGACTAATGAGTGGCAGTGAGAGTGGGAAGAGATCGAGGAGTCCATGAGGAATAGGATGTAATGAGTGAGTGCTGACAACCCGGAACACAGGGAGTTAACCTGAGCTGTGTGAGAGGCTGATTAACAGCAGCTGAGGGGGTGTGTCCATGTGGGAGTGGCTGGCACGATAAGAGCCGGCCACCTGAGTGATTGTGAGATAGATGCTGGAGGCTGAGTTTGATCCTGGAAGCTGAGATTGATTCAGATGGAAGCTGAGACCAGCCAAGTGCAGAGCAGTCTAGAGGCTCTGAGTACATGATGGGAGCATGCTAGCTCCATGCCGGTGCCGAGGTCCGTGGTCGTGTCCGCACCTGGAGGGGGAAGCCGTGGTTGACCCGTGGACGCTAGACCGGACGTGGTTCACCTCACGTCCGGGAAGGAGCCTGTGGCGATGCCTGGTGGAACCTGTGACACAGGTAGCGAGACCAGGATCCGTGCCCGGTAAGAAAGCAGTTCCCGAGCGATAGTGTGAACTGTGCACCTTGTGTGTGTAAATCATGTTAGGCGAGTATAGACCGCCCTTGGGACCGACTCAGTGGAGTCCGTTAAAGGTCCTGATGAACCGGAATGTATGTAGCCCTTGGAGGCAATTGTATGTAGAATGCCAGGCGGGCATAGACTGCCTTTAGGTCCGAGTCAGAGTGCTCAGTTAAAGGACCTGATGAAACAATGTGTTTAACTATGTGTATGAGGGCTTAAGTAATGGCCCTGAATGAGAGATGATGACCTATGTAAGACCCATGTATAATCATGTGGAGAGACAGTGACCCAGCTGGTATGGATGATGTTGGAGGCGTTCCGTCCTTGGGACGAGAGGGAGGCTTGCCCTGCTGCATGCAGAGGGTACCTGATCCCTCAACCACGACCTCTAATGGTGTGGGTGTACCTGTGGTGCCAGAGACAGGGGTAATAGGGCTCCTAGTAGGTAACGGATGTAGAGGTTCCCGTGCACTATGGTTTGCCAGTCCCTGTAATGGGCCATGGAGGGGCCACAGTCCATGGATGTGGGCTGTGAGCAGGTGTGTGATCCATGGACTTTGAATGATGGATCACATACGGTGTGTAAGGTCCCGGTCAGGCAGGATTCCTGACTACGGGTGAATGTATATCATCATGCTGGGTGACTAAAGCCAGGCGGCAGGTACCGCCATTGGGACCCACAGGGCCCGTTGAGGCGTATGTAACGAAGGTCAGAAGCAGGGGTTAGAAGGGCTCCCGTACTGGGTAACGCGTGGTTAGGCCGGAGGCCGCAGCCCCACGGGTTACTAGGGTTTGCCAATCCCTGTTATGAACCCGGAAGGGTCATCATCGTACTGTAACTTATGTATAGTGTAAGTAGGCCGGAGGCCGTAGCCACCATGGGAGCTGTTAGTAGAGCTCCAATGGGGACAGAGATGGTTACAGGTCCCGGGTTACTATAAAACGTTATGTGCAATATAAGTGTTATGTGATGTTAAATGTAAATGTATGGTGTATTTATGTAAAGTGTTGTTAATCAATGTGATATGTGTCAAACATGCTACCCGGGTTATGTGATTAATATGTGAAAATAAACGGGTAGACATTGGTTAACCTTATAAACACGTGTTCTTGTCGTTTTGCAAGCGGGTTCCCCGGTTGCTGCCTCACAGTATGTGCCCTTAACATTTCCACCCTAAATATTAATTTTGGTGTCATTTTGGAAGGTTTTCTGGAGACTCCGTAAAATTGGCGTGAAACTCGGACAACATTGTTCACAGCTGTGACTTTTGAGTCTTCCCCATGGTGTTGCCATGTCATTTCTGCACTCTTCGGAGACTTTTGTGACATTTTTAGGGTTTTTCCATGCTGCCGGTGTGACGACCATCCACCGTGAGGCTGAGCTGCTGGTAGGCAGCACCCCGAGAAACCCCGAGACCCTTAACCCCTATACAGGGATCTGGAATTACAGCGAAGCCCAGGGGGTAGCTGCCTATATGAGCAACAGAGCGGGGAGGTCGCCAGGGGAAAATCAAGACCCGAAAAACGAAGTCAGAAGTCCGAGTCAAAACCGAGAGGGCAGCGAAGGTACAAAATCGTCAGTCAGTAGCAGAGTCAAAAATCCAGGCAAAGGTCAAGGGCAAAAACCAAGAGGGCAGTTGAGGTACAAAATCAATAGGCAGAGGCAGAGTCAGAAATCCAGGCAAGGTCAGACACGAAACTAAACACACACACTATCACTGGGGAACCAAAACTATATCTGGAGGCCTGCAAGCCAGGCTCCAATGTACTTGAAGGGCACGGCTACCTCCCATAGGCTGAAGCTCACAACCTGATGACCTCATCCGGACCGCCCCTAGATCCAGGCCAGATGGAGATGCACGACTGGCTGCACCCACGCCACCTCTGACAGAAGAACGCAGGCTGCGCCTAACGGACACCTCTGCAGGGCCCTTTCCTCTGCGACCAACACCACCCAGAGGGGAAACACAGCGGCGCTCAGCGACAGAGGCAGACGTCGCGGGAGCAGTTCCATATGAGGACAAGGCCCTCCTATCACCGGCGACACCAGCCGAAGGAATCCGGCTCCTCCCAGCGCCGAGGCAGGAACACCAGCCACCGAGTCCAATGGCGATGTGACAGCCGGCAGTCATTTCATAAAAATACTCGTGTCTCCCATAGGATAACATTGGGCTCGGTACTCGGGCTGAGTACACAAGTATCTCGGGCTGCTTGGCCCGAGCTTCGAGCACCCGAGCATTTTAGTACTCGCTCATCACTAATAGGCATACATTAGTAAAAGTCAGAGTCAATGGCTTCTACTCTTACCAGCCCTTTGGCCTGTCAAAAGTCAACGCAGCCATGGACTCCTATTGAGATTCCCATTGAGTCACCCATAGAGACTTCCATTGGGTCTCTCATGAGGTCTCCCATCCAGCCCGTGACCAAGGCTCTCACTGCTTAGCTTCAAGAGTCTGTCAAGAGCATGCACAATGGGTTTACAATAGCTGCTGACATACTGGCTTCCCATCTGTGGGACTTTTGTATAGGCATACATTAGTAAAAGTCAGTTTTAATTGAAGCCAATGGCTTCTACTCTTACCAGTCCTTTGGCCTGTCAAAAGTCAATGCAGCCATGGTCTCCCATTGAGATTCCCATTGGGTCTCTCAGAGGTCTCCCATCCAACCCGTTACCAAGGCTCTCACTGCTTAGCTTCAAGAGTCTGTCAAGGACATGCACAATGGGTTTAACAATGCTGCTGACATGCTGGCTTCCCATCTGTGGGACTTTTGTATAGGCATACATTAGTAAAAGTCAGTTTTAATTACAGTCAATGACTTCTACTCTTACCAGCCCTTTGGCCTGTCAAAAGTCAATGCAGCCATGGTCTCCCATTATGGTCTCTCATGAGGTCTCCCATCCCAAACCCTGACCAAGGCTCTCACTGCTTAGCTTCAAGAGTCTGTCAAGGACATGCACAATGGGTTTACAATGTCTGCTGACATGCTGACTTCCCATCTGTGGGACTTTTGTATAGGCATACATTAGTAAAAGTCAGTTTTAATTACAGTCAATGGCTTCTACACTTACCAGCCTTTGGCCTGTCAAAAATCAATGCAGCCATGGACTCCCATTGAGATTCCCATTGGGTCTCTCATGAGGTCTTCCCATCCAGCCGTGACAAGGATCTCACTGCTTAGCTTCAACAGTCTGTCAAGGCCATGCACAATGGTTTACAATGGCTGCTGACATGCTGGCTTCCCATCTGTGGGACTTTTGTATAGGCATACATTAGTAAAAGTCAGTTTTAATTACAGTCAATGACTTCTACTCTTACCAGCCCTTTGCCTGTCAAAAAGTCAATCCGGCCATGGACTCCATTGAAATTCCCATTGGGTCACCCATAGAGACTTCATTGGGTTGTCATGATTTCTCCCATCCAGCCGTGACAAGGCTTTCACTGCTTAGCTTCAACAGTCTGTCAAGGGCATGCACAAGTGGGTTTACAATGGCTGCTGACATGCTGACTTCTCATCTGTGGGACTTTTGTATAGGCATATATTAGTAAAAGTCAGTTTTAATTACAGTCAATGGCTTCTACTCTTACCAGCCCTTTGGCCTGTCAAATGTCAATGCAAGCCATGGTCTCCCATTGAGTCCTCTCATGAGGTCTCCCATCCAGCCCGTGAGCAAGGCTCTCACTGCTTAGCTTCAAAGTCTGTCAAGGGCATGCACAATGGGTTTACAATGGCTGCTGACATGCTGACATCCATCTGTGGGAATTTTGTATAGGCATACATTAGTAAAAGTCAGTTTTAATTACAGTCAATGGCTTCTACTCTTACCAGCCCTTTGGCCTGTCAAAAGTCAATGCAGCCATGGTCTCCCATTGAGATTCCATTGGTCTCTCATGAGTTCTCCCATCCAGCCCGTGACCAAGGCTCTCACTGCTTAGCTTCAAGAGTCTGTCAAGGGCATGCACAATGGGATTAATATGGCTACTACATGCGGGCTTCCCATCTGTGGGACTTTTGTATAGGCATACATTAGTAAAAGTCAGTTTTAATTACAGTCAATGGCTTCTACTCTTACCAGCCCTTTGGCCTGTCAAAAGTCAATGCAGCCATGGTCTCCCATTGGGTCTCTCATGAGGTCTCCCATCCAGCCTGTGACCAAGGCTTCACTGCTTAGCTTCAAGAAGCATGCACAATGGGTTTACAATGGCTGCTGACATGCTGGCTTCCCAGCTGTGGGACTTTTGTATAGGCAAACATTAGTAAAAGTCAGTTTTAATTACAGTCAATGGCTTCTACTCTTACCAGCCCTTTGGCCTGTCAAACATAATGCAGCATGACTCCCATTGAGATCCCATTGGGTCACCATAGAGACTTCCATTGGGTCTCTCATGAGGTCTCCCATCCAGCCTGTGACCAAGGCTTCATCTTAGCTTCAAGAGTCTGTCAAGGCATGCACAATGGGTTTACAATGGCTGCTGACATGCTGGCTTCCCATCTGTGGGACTTTTGTATAGGCATACATTAGTAAAAGTCAGTTTTAATTACAGTCAATGGCTTCTACCTTACCAGCCTTTGCCTGTCAAAGTCAATGCAGCCATGGTCTCCCATGAGATTCCATTGGGTCTCTCATGAGGTCTCCCATCAGCCCGTGACAAGGCTCTCATGCTTAGCTTCAAGAGTCTGCAAGGGCATGCACAATGGTTTACAATGGCTGCTGACATGCTGGCTTCCCATCTGTGGGACTTTGTATAGGCATACATTAGTAAAAGTCAGTTTTAATTACAGTAATGGCTTCTACTCTTACCAGCCCTTTGGCCTGTCAAAAGTCAATGCAGCCATGATCCTATCACCATTGAGATTCCATTGGGTCTTCATGAGGTCTCCCATCCAGCCCTGACCAAGCTCTCACTGCTTAGCTTCAAGAGTCTGTCAAGGCATGCACAATGGGTTTACAATGGCTGCTGACATGCTGGCTTCCATCTTGGGACTTTGTATAGGCATACATTAGTAAAAGTCAGTTTTAATTACAGTCAATGGCTTCTACTTTTACCAGCCCTTTGGCCTGTCAAAAGTCAATGCAGCCATGGTTTCCCCTACCATTGGTCTCTCATGAGGTCTCCCATCCACCCTGACCAAGGCTCTCACTGCTTAGCTTCAAAGTCTGTCAAGGGCATGCACAATGGGTTTACAATGGCTGCTGACATGCTGGCTTCCATCTGTGGGACTTTGTATAGGCATACATTAGTAAAAGTCAGTTTTAATTAAAGTTAATGGCTTCTACTCTTACCAGCCCTTTGGCCTGTCAAAAGGCAATGCAGCCATGGTCTCCCATTGGGTCTCTTCATGAGGTCTCCCCATTCAGCCCGTGACCAAGGCTCTCACTGCTTAGCTTCAAGAGTCTGTCAAGGGCATGCACAATGGGTTTACAATGGCTGCTGAATGCTGGATTCCCATCTGTGGGACTTTTGTATAGGCATACATTAGTAAAAGTCAGTTTTAATTACAGTCAATGGCTTCTACTCTTACCAGCCCTTTGGCCTGTCAAAAGTCAATGCAGCCATGGTCTCCCATTGAGATTCCCATTGGGTCTCATGACTCCATCCAGCCCGTGACCAAGGCTCTCACTGCTTAGCTTCAAGAGTCTGTCAAGGGCATGCACAATAGGTTTACAATGGCTGCTGACATGCTGGCTTCCCATCTGTGGGACTTTTGTATTGGCATACATTAGTAAAAGTCAGTTTTATTTACAGTCAATGGCTTTTACTCTTTACCAGCCCTTTGGCCTGTCAAAAGTCAATGCAGCATGGACTCCCATTGAGATTCCCATTGGGTCTCCCATTAGGCCTCCCATCCAGCCCTGACCAAGGCTCTCACTGCTTAGCTTCAAAGGTCTGCAAGGCATGCACAATGGGTTTACAATGGCTGCTGACATGCTGGCTTCCCATCTGTGGGACTTTTGTATAGGCATACATTAGTAAAAGTCAGTTTTAATTACAGTCAATGGCTTCTACTCTTACCAGCCCTTTGGCCTGTCAAAAGTAATGCAGCCATGGTCTCTCCCATTTGGTCTCTCATGAGGTCTCCCATCCAGACCGTGACCAAGGCTCTCACTGCTTAGCTTCAAGAGTCTGTCAAGGCATGCACAATGGGTTTACAATGGCTGCTGACATGCTGGCTTCCCATCTGTGGGACTTTTGTATAGGCATACATTAGTAAAAGTCAGTTTTAATTACAGTCAATGGCTTCTACTCTTACCAGCCCTTTGGCCTGTCAAAAGTCAATGCAGCCATGGATCCCATTGAGATTCCCATTGGGTCACCCATAGAGATTTCCATTGGGTCTCTCATGAGGTCTCCCATCCAGCCCTGACCAAGGCTCTCACAGCTTAGCTCAAGAGTCTGCAAGGGCATGCACAATGGTTTACAATGGCTGCTGACATGCTGGCTTCCCATCTGTGGGACTTTTGTATAGGCATACATTAGTAAAAGTCAGTTTTAATTACAGTCAATGGCTTCTACTCTAACCAGCCCTTTGGCCTGTCAAAGTCCAATGCAGCCAGCCCCATTACAAATAGAGCTGGACCATGGGCTCTCCCCATCCAGCCCGGACAAGGCTCTCACTGTCCAGTAATGGCTTCTACTTACCAGCCCTTTGGCCTGTCAAAAGTAATGCAGCCATGGTCTCTCAGATTCCCATTGGGCCTCATGAGGTCTCCCATCAGCCCGTGACCAAGGCTCTCATGCTTATCTTCAAGAGTCTGTCAAGGCATCACAATGGGTTTACAATGGCTGCTGACATGCTGGCTTCCCATCTGTGGGACTTTTGTATAGGCATACATTAGTAAAGTCAGTTTTAATTACAGTCAATGCTTCTACTCTTACCAGCCCTTTGGCCTGTCAAAAGTCAATGCACCATGACTATGTTCCCATTGGTCACCCATAGAGATTCCATTGGTCTCATGAGGTCTCCCATCCAGCCCATGACCAAGGCTCTCACTGCTTAGCTTCAAAGTCTGCAAGGCATGCACAATGGGTTTACAATGGCTGCTGACATGCTGGCTTCCCATCTGTGGGACTTTTGTATAGGCATACATTATAAAAGTCAGTTTTAATTACAGTCAATGGCTTCTACTCTTACCAGCCCTTTGGCCTGTCAAAAGTCAATGCAGCCATGGTTCCCATTGAATTCCATTGGGTCTCTCATGAGGTCTCCCATCCAGCCCTGACCAAGGCTCTCACTGCTTACTTCAAGAGTCTGTCAAGGGCATGCACAATGGGTTTACAATGGCTGCTGACATGCTGGCTTCCCATCTGTGGGACTTTTGTATAGGCATACATTAGTAAAAGTCAGTTTAAATTACAGTCAATGGCTTCTACTCTTACCAGCCCTTTGGCCTGTCAAAAGTCAATGCAGCCATGGTTCCTACGAGTCCATTGGGTCTCTCATGAGGTCTCCCATCCAGCCCGTGACCAAGGCTCTCACTGCTTAGCTTCAAGAGTCTGTCAAGGGCATGCACAATGGGTTTACAATGGCTGCTGACATGCTGGCTTCCCATCTGTGGGACTTTTGTATAGGCATACATTAGTAAAAGTCATTTTAATTACAGTCAATGGCTTCTACTCTTACCAGCCCTTTGGCCTGTCAAAAGTCAATGCTCCATGAATCCCATTGGGTCATCCATAGAGACTTCCATTGGGTCTCTCATGAGGTCTCCCATCCAGCCGTGACCAAGGCTCTCACTGCTTAGCTTCAAAGTCTGCAAGGGCATGCACAATGGTTTACAATGGCTGCTGACATGCTGCTTCCCATCTGTGGGACTTTGTATAGGCATACATTAGTAAAAGTCAGTTTTAATTACAGTCAATGGCTTCTACTCTTACCAGCCCTTTGGCCTGTCAAAATCAATGCAGCCATGTTTCCCATTGTGACTCCCATGGTCTCTCATGAGGTCTCCCATCCAGCCCTGACCAAGGCTCTCACTGCTTAGCTTCAAGTTTGTCAAGGGCATGCACAATGGGTTTACAATGGCTGCTGACATGCTGCTTCCATCTGTGGGACTTTTGTATAGGCATACATTAGTAAAGTCAGTTTTAATTACAGTCAATGGCTTCTACTTCTTACCAGCCCTTTGGCCTGTCAAAAGTCAATGCAGCCATGGTCCTTCATGAGATTCCATTGGGTCTCTCATGAGGTCTCCCAGCACCCGTGACCAAGGCTCTCACTGCTTAGCTTCAAGAGTCTGTCAAGGGCATGCACAATGGTTTACAATGGCTGCTGACATGCTGGCTTCCCATCTGTGGGACTTTGTATTGGCATACATTAGTAAAAGTCAGTTTTATTTACAGTCAATGGCTTCTACTCTTACCAGCCCTTTGGCCTGTCAAAAGTCAATGCAGCCATGGTCTCCCATTGAGATTCCCATTGGGTCCTCTCATCCAGCCCGTGACCAAGGGTCTCACTGCTTAGCTTCAAGGGGTCTGTCAAGGCATGCACAATAGGTTTACAATGGCTGCTGACATGCTGGCTTCCCATCTGTGGGACTTTTGTATTGGCATACATTAGTAAAAGTCAGTTTTAATTACAGTCAATGGCTTCTACTCTTACCAGCCCTTTGGCCTGTCAAAAGTCAATGCACCCAGCCCATTGAGATTCCCATTGGTCTCCCTTTAGGTCTCCCATCCAGCCCGTGACCAAGGCTCTCACTGCTTAGCTTCAAGGTCTGTCAAGCGCATGCACAATGGGTTTACAATGGCTGCTGACATGCTGGCTTCCCATCTGTGGGACTTTTGTATAGGCATACATTAGTAAAAGTCAGTTTTAATTACAGTCAATGGCTTCTACTCTTACCAGCCCTTTGGCCTGTCAAAAGTCAATACAGCCATTGGTCTCCCATTGAGATTCCCATTGGGTCTCTCATGAGGTCTCCCATCCAGCCCTGACCAAGGCTCTCACTGCTTAGTTTCAAGAGTCTGTCAAGAGCATGCACAATGGTTTACAATGGCCGCTGACATGCTGGCCTTCCCATCTGTGGGACTTTTGTATAGGCATACATTAGTAAAAGTCATTTTAAATTACCGTCAAGGGCTTCTACACTTACCAGCCCTTTGGCCTGTCCAAAAGCAATGCATGCCATGGACTCCCATTGAGATTCCCATTGGTCACCCATAGAGATTTCCATTGGGTCTCTCATGAGGTCTCCACCATCCAGCCCAGACCAAGGCTCTCACAGCTTAGCTCAAGAGTCTGCCAAGGGCATGCACAATTAGGTTTACAATGGCCGCTGACATTCTGGCTTCCCATCTGTGGTGACTTTTGTACATGGCAATACATTAGTAAAAGTCAGGTTTTATAATTACAGTCAATGGTGTGGAGACCCGGGGGTCAGCGGGTGCTCTCGTCTGCAGACCCAGCCGCCTTTACAAAGACAGCGTGGACCAGGGCTCATCCCCAACTGAACGCCCGAGCTCCTTAACCGTGGGCGGAACACTACTCAGACAACACAGGGTCAGGGAATCACAATATCAAGGCTTTATTGGATCCCCAAACAGTTAACAGCATATAACGCATAACCAAGCACAACACATAAATGTAACAACAGGCAACAGAGTCTCACCCTTCCGCTGGCTCACCAGGGTTTAGAATGTAGCATGGCAAAGTCTGTAGCCAGGTGACTGTATCGTCCCAACCTGGATTGCTTCCTCATCCTTATGTAGTCTTTGTCATCACAGCCGAATCCGATAATCCGATACTGAAGTCCTTGTGGTTCTTTAGTCCGTGTTCTGATCCCCTTGGTCGGCACCGAAATGCCTAGGCCTAGGGTTATGGCTCGCTAACCGGATCCGAAGACCCTCGATTAGCTGCCTGTATCCAATCTAGTGACCTCTAGCCGGGACCGAAAATCCCTAGACTGAGGCCACTAGACAGAACCTAACTCCAATCTCCAATCTTCTGGTCAAAGTGAACAGTCCTCCTTATATACCCTCAGCCCTCACTGTAGGATATTGGGGACGTCATGATTGGTGCAATAACACAGTCTTTTCATTGGCTGAACTCCAATCCTCATTTAACATATTTTAGTCCTATTGCAATCCAAATGCTGATCCAATTGCTAGCAGTGATACAATGGTATGTTAGTTTGAGACAATCAGTCTGCAAACCATGACATTAACACAATCGTGGCTGGAGCCTCAATCAACATTCACAGGGTAATAGACAATGGACGATTAGCATAATTAAGTTCTCTGGCCTTCAATGACAAACAGGTTAGATAATTACATTACCAAGCTAAACTTTAACCACAGAAATCTATGAGAATACTGTAAGAAATTCTCTTTGACCATTACAAGTTTACAAACCAAAATGCAATATGATATGTCTGGATGAATAAGAAATCCTCCTACATTATATATTAAAGGGTCCATTTCGTCACATTCCTCCCCCTTCTTATTTAGCCAGACAGGGCAGTCAAATATGATAAGTCTCTGGTCATCCTTCTCCTCTGGGCGGCATTGTCTTTTTTAATAGAGAAGACAGCAATCGAGGCTTCCATCTATACACCTCCCCCAGATTACCTCCCCCAGGATGGGCAGACATATTGTGGACAAGCAGTAAAATGGGATTCAGGAGTTGGGCTCCCATAAACTTCTGGTTATCAATTCCCCCCCAGTCAATGACAACATTCTGTGTGTCTTTACTCACTGTTGATGGCTCAGAGAAGAATGATGGGGGCTGGGAACATGAATTATCCTCTGAAGGTGGGGTAGCAAGATCCACATCAGGGTGCTGCTTGGCTTCCTGGATGATGCTGATGGCTGTGACACACTGGCTGGATAGTCCTTGTCCTGGGTCAGCTTGCAAAACAACAGATGTGGGGGGGCCATCCATGAGCCCCACTTCAACCTCCTCCTGGTTAGCCCCTGAAACAACAGGTGTGGGGAAGCTGCTCACAAATCCCACATCAACCTCTTCCTGGTCAGTCTCCAAAGCAACAGGGATAGGGAGATTGTCCATAACCTCCAACTTGTCCTCTTCCTGCTCTGGCACGGTGTTGACAGGATCAGTTTCTTGCAGTTCCAGGGCTTGGAACTGGTGTCCTTCCAAACTGTCACTGGATCCATGATGTGGCACACAGTTTAATTGCTTTGAGTCAATCTCGGCGGGGTCCTCATCATTCTCTGCATCCTTCTGGGCATGCCACTGGACCAATCTCTGGATCAAATCCGACCGTGTGTCAGTGTCCCTGACTTCGATTTCTCGGAACAGACATGCCACTTCTAGTTGCAGTTTCCTATAGCGGCCGTACTTCCACTCCAGTCCTCGTCCCATGGCTGAGCTGGTGGGGTTGGACATGGCAATGTCCGAAACCTGAATGCCTCACTATGGCCTGCTGGGTACGCTTATATGCATCCCTGGTTGTTGAGCCCTTGGACAGTGTCCACGAACACCAGTCCCCTGCAGCTCCCCTGGATAAACCAGGCTGAGTAGTATCCCGCCGCTGCCACCAATTGTGGAGACCCGGGGTCAGCGGGTGCTCTCGTCCGCAGACCCAGCCGCCTTTACAAAGACAGCGTGGACCAGGGCTCATCCCCAACTGAACGCCCGAGCTCCTTAACCGTGGGCGGAACACTACTCAGACAACACAGGGTCAGGGAATCACAATATCAAGGCTTTATTGGATCCCCAAACAGTTAACAGCATATAACGCATAACCAAGCACAACACATAAATGTAACAACAGGCAACAGAGTCTCACCCTTCCGCTGGCTCACCAGGGTTTAGAATGTAGCACGGCAAAGTCTGTAGCCAGGTGACTGTATCGTCCCAACCTGGATTGCTTCCTCATCCTTATGTAGTCTTTGTCATCACAGCCGAATCCGATAATCCGATACTGAAGTCCTTGTGGTTCTTTAGTCCGTGTTCTGATCCCCTTGGTCGGCACCGAAATGCCTAGGCCTAGGGTTATGGCTCGCTAACCGATCCGAAGACCCTCGATTAGCTGCCTGTATCCAATCTAGTGACCTCTAGCCGGGACCGAAAATCCCTAGACTGAGGCCACTAGACAGAACCTAACTCCAATCTCCAATCTTCTGGTCAAAGTGAACAGTCCTCCTTATATACCCTCAGCCCTCACTGTAGGATATTGGGGACGTCATTATTGGTGCAATAACACAGTCTTTTCATTGGCTGAACTCCAATCCTCATTTAACATATTTTAGTCCTATTGCAATCCAAATGCTGATCCAATTGCTAGCAGTGATACAATGGTATGTTAGTTTGAGACAATCAGTCTGCAAACCATGACATTAACACAATCGTGGCTGGAGCCTCAATCAACATTCACAGGGTAATAGACAATGGACGATTAGCATAATTAAGTTCTCTGGCCTTCAATGACAAACAGGTTAGATAATTACATTACCAAGCTAAACTTTAACCACAGAAATCTATGACAATACTGTAAGAAATTCTCTTTGACCATTTCAAGTTTACAAACCAAAATGCAATATGATATGTCTGGATGAATAAGAAATCCTCCTACATTATATATTAAAATAGCTTCTACTCTTACCAGCCCGTTGGCCTGTCAAAAGTCAATGCAGCCACGGTCTCCCATTGAGATTCTCATTGGGTCTCTCATGAGGTCTCCCATCCAGCCCGTGACCAAGGCTCTCACTACTTTGCTTCAAGAGTCTGTCAAGAGCATGCACAATGGGTTTACAATGGCTGCTGACATGCTGGCTTCCCATCTGTGGGACTTTTGTATAGGCATACATTAGTAAAAGTCAGTTTTAATTACAGTCAATGGCTTCTACTCTTACCAGCCCTTTGGCCTGTCAAAAGTCAATGCAGCCATGGTCTCCCATTGAGATTCCTATTGGGTCACCCATAGAGACTTCCATGGGGTCTCTCATGAGGTCTCCCATCCAGCCCGTGACCAAGGCTCTTACTGCTTAGCTTCAAGAGTCTGCCAAGGGCATGCACAATGGGTTTACAATGGCTGCTGTACATGCTGGCTTCCCATCTGTGGGACTTTTGTATAGGCATACATTAGTAAAAGTCAGTTTTAATGACAGTCAATGGCTTCTACTCTTACCAGCCCTTTGGCTGTCAAAAGTCAATGCAGCCATGGACTCCCATTGAGTCACCCATAGAGACTTCCATTGGGTCTCTCATGAGGTCTCCCATCCAGCCCGTGATCAAGGCTCTCACTGCTTAGCTTCAAGAGTCTGCCAAGGGCATGCACAATGTGTTTACAATGGCTGCTGACATGCTGCTTCCCATCTGTGGGATTTTTGTATAGGCATACATTAGTAAAAGTCAGTTTTAATTACAGTAATGGCTTCTACTCTTACCAGCCCTTTGGCCTGTCAAAAGTCAATGCAGCCATGGACTCCCATTGGGTCACCCATAGAGATTTCCATTGGGTCTCTCATGAGGTCTCCCATCCAGCCCGTGACCAAGGCTCTACTGCTTAGCTTTCAAGAGTCTGCAAGGGCATGCACAATGGTTTACAATGGCTGCTGACATGCTGCTTCCCATCTGTGGGACTTTTGTATAGGCATACATTAGTAAAAGTCAGTTTTAATACAGTCAATGGCTTCTACTCTTACCAGCCCTTTGGGCTGTCAAAAGCAATGCAGCCATGGACTCCCATTGAGTCACCCATTAGAGACTTCCATTAGGTCTCCTGAGTCTCCCATCCAGCCCG
The DNA here is from genome assembly GCA_033576535.1 of Allobates femoralis. Lineage (NCBI taxonomy): Eukaryota > Metazoa > Chordata > Amphibia > Anura > Aromobatidae > Allobates > Allobates femoralis. The sequence goes on along the minus strand of JARQOC010000003.1, from coordinate 397,293,722 downwards.
TGACAAGGCTCTCACTGCTTAGCTTCAAGAGTCTGTCAAGGGCATGCACAATGGGTTTACAATGGCTGCTGACATGCTGGCTTCCCATCTGTGGGACTTTTGTATAGGCATACATTAGAAAAGTCAGTTTTAATTACAGTCAATGGCTTCTACTCTTACCACCCTTTGGCCTGCAAAAGTCAATGCAGCCATGGTCCTCCCAATTGGGCCCTCTCATCCAGCCCTGACCAAGGCTCTCACTGCTTAGCTTCAAAGCTGTTAAGGGCATGCACAATGGGTTTACAATGGCTGCTGACATGCTGGCTTCCCATCTGTGGACTTTTGTAATAGGCATACATTAGTAAAAGTCAGTTTTAATTACAGTCAATGGCTTCTACTCTTACCAGCCCTTTGGCCTGTCAAAAGTCAATGCAGCCATGGGACTCCCATTGAGTCATTCCCATAGTCACCATGAGACTTCCATTGGGTCTCTATGAGGTCTCCCATCCAGCCCGTGACCAAGGCTTCTACTGCTTAGCTTCAAGAGTCTGCCAAGGGCATGCACAAGGGGGGTTTACAAATGGCTGCTGACATGCTGGCTTCCCATCTGTGGGACTTTTGTATAGGCATACATTAGTAAAAGTCAGTTATTAAATACAGTTAAATGGCTCTACTCTTACCAAGCCCTTTGGCCTGTCAAAAGTCAATGCAGCCATGGCTCCCATTGAGTTCTCAATTAGGTCTCCCATCCAGCCCCCCCCGTGACCAAGGCTCTCACTGCTTAGCTTCAAGAGTCCTGTCAAGGGCATGCACAATGGGTTTTTACAATGGCTGCTGACATGCTGGCTTCCCATCAGTGGACTTTGTATAGGCATACATTAGTAAAAGTCAGTTTTAATTACAGTCAATGGCTTCTTACTCTTACCAACCCTTTGCCTGTCAAAAGTCAATGCAGCCATGGTTTCTCCTCATGGGTCTCTCATGAGGTCTCCCATCCAGCCGCTGACAAGGCTCTCACTGCTAGCTTTCAAGAGTTGTCAAGGGCATGCACAATGGGTTTTACAATGGCTGCTGACATGCCTGGCTTCCCATCTGTGGGATTTTTGTATAGGCATACATTAGTAAAAAACAGTTTTAATTACAGTCAATGCTTCTACTCTATACCAGCCCTTTGGCCTGTCAAAAGTCAATGCAGCCATGGACTCCATTGAGATTCCCATTGGGTCTCTCATTGGGTCTCCAGAGTTCCATCCAGCCCATGACAAGTCTCACTGCTTAGCTTCAAGAGTTGTCAAGGGCATGCACAATGGGTTATACAATGGCTGCTGACATGGCTGGCTTCCCATCTGTGGGACTTTTTGTATAGGCATACATTAGTAAAAGTCAGTTTTTAAATTACAGTCAATGCTTCTACTCTTACCAGCCCTTTGGCTGTCAAAAGATCAATGCAAGCCATGGACTCCCATTGAAATCCATGTTCACCCTAGAGACTCCATTGGGTCTCTCATGAGGTCTCCCATCCAGCCCTTGACCAAGGCTCTCACTGCTTAGCTTTCAAGAGTCTGTCAAGGGCATGCACAATGGGTTTTACAATGGCTGCTGACATGCTGGCTTCCCCATCTGTGGGACTTTTGTATAGGCATACATTAGTAAAAGTCAGTTTTAATTACAGTCAATGGCTTCTACTCTTTACCAGCCCTTTGGCCTGTCAAAAGTCAATGCAGCCATGGACCATCCCATTGGGTCTCTCATTAGTTCCATCCCAGCCCCTGACCAAGGCTCTCACTGCTTAGCTTCAAGGGTCTGTAAGGGCATGCACAATGGGTTTACAATGGCTGCTGACATGCTGGCTTCCCATCTGTGGGACATTTTGTATAGGCATACATTAGTAAAAGTCAGTTTTAATTACAGTCAATGGCTTCTACTCTTACCAGCCCTTTGCCTGTCAAAAGTCAATGCAGCCATGGACCTTCTCCCATTTGGTCTCTTTCATGAGGTCTCCCATCCAGCCCATGCCCAAAGGGGCTCTCACTGCTTAGCTTCAAGAGTCTGTCAAGGGCATGCACAATGGGTTTACAATGGCTGCTGACATGCTGGCTTCCCATCTGTGGGACTTTTGTATAGGCATACATTAGTAAAAGTCAGTTTTAATTCACAGTCAATGGCTTCTACTCTTACCAGCCCTTTGGCCTGTCAAAAGTCAATGCAGCCATGGACTCCCCATTGAATCCCATTAGGTCACCCATAGAGATTTTCCATTGGGTCTCTCATGAGGTCTCCCATCCAGCCCATGACAAAGGTTCTCACTGCTTAGCTTCAAGAGTCTGTCAAGGGCATGCACAATGGGTTTACAATGGCGCTGACATGCTGGCTTTCCCATCTGTGGGACTTTTTGTATAGGCATACATTTAGTAAAAGTCAGTTTTAATTACAGTCAAAAAAAAAGGGTTCCATGTTTCCCAACCGGCCTTTGGGCCGGGGGTAAAAGTAAAAACACCATGGTGGGGGCCATCATGGGCCCCTTCCTCCCCCTGGGTTCCCCAAAACCCCCCGGTGGAAGCTCTCACCTACTTAAAATTTTGTGGGGAAAAGAAACAATGGGGTTTCCATCTCCAACTTGCCTCTTCCTCTTGGGACTTTTTAAGGATCTTTTCTTTCATTTTTATTCAGAATGGACTTTCCTTAAAAACTTTGCCCCTGAAAGCAATCAGCCTATTCTTTGAAATCCATTGGGGTCCCCATAACTTCCTTGTCCTTCTGGGTCTCCCTCCACCTTGACAATCCCCCGTGTTGTTAAAGGTTGCTTCAATTGGTTACAGCCATGCACTGTGGCTTCCCTGTGGGGCCATTTATGGGTTCCCTTTGGTAAGTGTTAATCAGTAAAATTTCAACCTTCCCAGCCTTTGGCCTTAAAAGCAATCCGTTGACCCTTGGACATGCCAAACCCACCCCCTGAGCTCCCTTTTCCCTGAGTTTTCCCCCGCCCACCAAGTAAACCCGGGGGCACGGGTTTTCCCCCGGCACCCCCAGGGTTTAAAAAGCGCCCGGGGTTTCCCCCCGCCCCCGGAGCTTTTAAAAACCGTAAAAATTTCAAACCCGGGGCTCCAAATCAAGGCCCCCAAATTTTCAGATTCCATCCAAAGCCCAAACAAAAGTAAAAACGGCAACAGAGTCTCACCCTTCCGCTGGCTCACCAGGGTTTAGAATGTAGCACGGCAAAGTCTGTAGCCAGGTGACTGTATCGTCCAACCTGGATTGCTTCCTCATCCTTATGTAGTCTTTGTCATCACAGCCGAATCCGATAATCCGATACTGAAGTCCTTGTGGTTCTTTAGTCCGTGTTCTGATCCCCTTGGTCGGCACCGAAATGCCTAGGCCTAGGGTTATGGCTCGCTAACCGGATCCGAAGACCCTCGATTAGCTGCCTGTATCCAATCTAGTGACTCTAGCCGGGACCGAAAATCCTAGACTGAGGCACTAGACAGAACCTAACTCCAATCTCCAATCTTCTGGTCAAAGTGAACAGTCCTCCTTATATACCCTCAGCCCTCACTGTAGGATATTGGGGACTCATGATTGGTGCAATAACACAGTCTTTTCATTGGCTGAACTCCAATCCTCATTTAACATATTTTAGTCCTTTTTGCAATCCAAATGCTGATCCAATTGCTAGCAGTGATACAATGGTATGTTAGTTTGAGACAATCAGTCTGCAAACCATGACATTAACACAATCGTGGCTGGAGCCTCAATCAACATTCACAGGGTAATAGACAATGGACGATTAGCATAATTAAGTTCTCTGGCCTTCAATGACAAACCCGGTTAGATAATTACATTACCAAGCTAAACTTTAACCACAGAAATCTATGACAATACTGTAAGAAATTCTCTTTGACCATTACAAGTTTACAAACCAAAATGCAATATGATATGTCTGGATGAATAAGAAATCCTCCTTTCATTATAATTAAAGGGTCCATTTCGTCACATTCCTCCCCCTTCTTATTTAGCCAGACAGGGGAGTCAAATATGATAAGTCTCTGGTCATCCTTCTCCTCTGGGCGGCATTGTCTTTTTTAATAGAGAAGACAGCAATCGAGGCTTCCATCTATACACCTCCCCCAGATTACCTCCCCCAGGATGGGCAGACATATTGTGGACAAGCAGTAAAATGGGATTTAGGAGTTGGGCTCCATAAACTTCTGGTTATCAAAATTCCCCCCCAGTCAATGACAACATTCTGTGTGTCTTTACTCACTGTTGATGGCTCAGAGAAGAATGATGGGGGCTGGGAACATGAATTTTCCTCTGAAGGGGGGGTAGCAAGATCCACACCCGGGTCGCCCCTTTCTTCCTGGATTGGGGATGGGGGCCCCCTGGTTTTTAAAGGGGCAACCAATGGTTTAAAATGGGGCACAGGGTGGCCCCCCACTTCTTTTGTTTATCAAGAAAAAAGGGAAAAGGGAAAATTCCAGAAAGGGGTTCTTTCCCCAGATTTTTGGTTTCCCAAAAGCCAAGCAGCCCGGGATTTGGTTTCCCTTGGGGCCCTTACCCCCTTCACCCCGGAAATTCATGTTAACCCCTTCAAATTTTTCGGGAAGCCTAAACCCAAGGGGGTTTTAAAGGCCAAAAGTGTTCCCTTTCGGGGGGGTTTTTGAAAACCTTGAAGTTTTTAATTAGAAGGCCAACCCCCCCTTTCCTGAAATCCTCAAGGGCTTTGGTTCCCAAAAAGGGATTTGGGGCCCACCCACCGGGGGAAGTTAAATCTGGGGGTGGGGGGTTAAATGGGGAAAAAGCCCCCCCCAGGGGTTTTTTGTTGGTTCTTTTCCATTTTAAAAAAGGGCTTCAATTCCCCCCGGGAAAAATAACAGAGGGACCCCCCAAATTTTTTGGTTTCCCTTGGGCTCCCCATAGGGGGGAAATTTCCTTTGGGCTTTAATATTATAAGAGGAATTTCCCCCTTAAATTCAATCCAAAGGGGCTTTCAAAATTTTGGTTTTTTAAAATCCTTGAATTCGGAAATCTTCGATTTTGTATGGGTTTCCTTAAAAAAAATTTTAGTTTTTAAAATTACTAACTGGTTTGCTTAACCGGGAAATTTTTAAAATTAATGCAAGGGTCCCTTTGGGAATTCCCTTGGGGGTTTTTTTGAGGCCCCCACCAGGTGAAAAATGGTTTCAACTTTGTTTTAAAAAATTTTAACATCCCAAGGGGTTCATTTGGTTTGGAATTGGTTCCATAGGGGATTTTGGTTTGGCCAATTTTGGGAAAAAATATTTTAAAATTAATTGGATTCACCAAAAAAACCCCCCTGGGGCTGAAAAAATAAATTGAGCCCAATATAAACCATTGGGGGATTTTGAGGGGTTATTAGGAAGGTGACGGGTTTCACTTTACCAAAGATTGGAAGGTTTGGAAAGGGTTAAAAGGTTCTGCAGGGGCCCCCCATTTTGGGGATTTTTGATATAGAGTCATTAAAAATTGGGTTTAACAGCTAATTTGGGTTCTTCCCGGCCCCGGGTTGAAAAACCTTAACCAGGTTTCCCAGGCCCATTGGGTCCAGGGGGGACCCGGGGAAACCCCCCGGATTTAAATTGAACCACAAGGGTTTAAAAAGGATCGGAAATTTTGGTTCCCCTGGGGATTTGAAAAGGGCTACTTTAAAAAAAGGGGTAGAATTTGGGGGTTAATTTATTTTTACCTTACCCCCCCTTTCCCGTGGGTTTTTTCAAACTGGGACCCAGGGGAAGGGGTCACCCTTTGGTTTTTTTTTTGGGGGTTTTCCAATTGGGTTATTGGGTTAAGTTTGTTAAAGTTGGGGATCCAATAACGGGCCCTTGATTTGGGGTTCCCCTTTGGAATTTTGGTTGGTCTTAAAAAGTAGTTTTTTCCGCCCCCCTTTAAAGGCCCGGGCCCTTGTAAAAAGTTTTTGAAAGCCAGGTCCCCCTTGGGTTTTTGGGGTAAAGGCCATGGGTCTCAGAGGCCCCTCCACCCCGGGTTTTACCACCAAGGGGTTTGAAAGGGGCCCCGGGTTTAAAATTTTTCACCCTGGACCCCAGGGGATTTGGCGGGGATTTGTTCTTTTTAAACGCCCCTGGGTTTCCCCAAACCCCCTTTGGGTGCAAATATGCCCCCCAAAGGGGCTTTTTGAGGCCTTCAGGGTTCCCCCAAAAGCCCTGCCAACCCACCCCTTAGTTAAAGGGCAAAGGACAAAAAGGGGGTTTTCCCCGGCCCGTTAACGGAAACGGGGAATTTTGAAAGGCATTCTTTGAAATCGAAAAAGGGGAAAGGGCCCCCTTTCCGGTTTTGAAACCCAAGAGTTGGGCCCCAATTGGGGGTCCCAGAGGTTCCCCCGTGAAAGGGCCCCGCAGAGATTGTCAAAAGCAAATTTTAAAGGGTTGTAAAAATAATGGAACCTGGGGGACTTTTTTTTGGAAAAAGGAAAACCCTTTAAAAACAGTTTGGTTTTTTAAAGCCCTTTTCCTGTCAAAACAATCCCGGGCCAGGAAAGGACAATTGGGGGTTTTTTGGGGGTTTCCAATCTCCCCCCATCCTGGCCAATTTGGAGCCTTTGACCAAAAGGGGGTTTAAAATTGGGTTTTGTAAAGCGGTTCCCCAACCCGGGGGATTTTTAAGGGGCAAAACAAAAAAAAATTTTTTAAATTCAAAAATGGTTGGCACCTCCCACCCTTTGGGGGGCAAAGTAAGGGGGACAATTTTCTTCCAGGACTGTTGGGGGTTTTTGGGGCCCTAGGTCACGGCTTCTTTTTTTAAAGGGGGCGGGCCCAAGGGCCCCCTCCCCGGGGGTTTACAATGGCTGTAAAAAAGCGGGTTTTTACTTTTTTTGTTTTGGCCTTGTAAAATATTTTCCCAAACATTAAGGGGTTTCCACCTTAAAACCCGGCCTTTTTAAAATAAGGGCCCAGGGCCCCGGGAGATTCCCTTGGGCCCCCCGGAGAGTTTAAATTGGGTTTTCCATGGGGCCCCATCCCCCCAGACCAAGGTTCATTTTATTTGGGTTTGAACCCAAAGGGAAATTTCAATTTTTTGTCCATGGTTTCCATTTGGGGGCTTTTGAAGGCAAACTTAAAGTTAAAAGCCATTTTAATTTAAAGTAATTTTATTTTAAGTTTTTGGCCTTCAAAAGCCCAAAGTAAGGCCAGGTTTCCCAGAGCCCATTGGGCCCATGGGGTTTTCCTTCCAAACCCTTAAACCAAGGGCCTTTTTTAACCTTGGGTTCGGGGTTTGGGGGGGAAGAGAGCCAAAGGGGGGGAAAAAATGGCTGTTTTGGATTTTTGGGGAACCCCGGGGTTTGGAAAGGGAAATTTAGAAAATTCTTTTTAATTTAAAAATCGGGCTTTTATTTTAAAGCTTTTTGGCCTTAAAAAAAGCCCCAAAAGAAGGGGAACCCCAGGGGTCACCCTTTGAAACCCAAATTGGGGCCCCATGGGCTTGCCAGACCAAGGGCCCCCAGCATTTAAGAGTTGGGTAAAAGGCAGGGGGACCAAGGGGGGGCCCCAGGGGAATCTAAAGGGGGTTCCTTTTTGGGGAATTTTTTGAAATGGCCCAACTTGGTAAAAGTAAAGAAATTACGTAAATTCTATTTTCCCATTTTGGCCTTAAAAATAAGCAAGGGGAAGCCAGACTTCCCCTTTGGGGTTTTAAAGGGTTTCCCATCCCCCCCCTTGAAAAGGCTTTGCAGTTTAAGCGGGTGGGGTTTGGGGGCCACGGGCCGGGCTGGATGGGGGACCCTTTGGGGGGGAATTTTGAAGGGGCCCCAATAAAAAAAAAAGGGTTTTTTTTAATTTCTCAATGGTTTCCTTCGGCCTCTTTGGTTTTTAAAGCCAAGGGGCCCCGGGATAACTTTGGGACTTATTTAAAAGATTTTTCCAAGGGTTCAGGGGGTTTATACCCAAAAAGGGTCCAAAAATGGGGGGCCTAAGCTGTCGGGGTAGCAATTTTAAATTCCAATTTGGCTTCCCTTGGGGACTTTTGAAGGGATCTTGTGAGAAAATGGTTTATTTCCACCCGGGAAAAGGGAATCCCGAGGACCTCAGAGAAAAAACCCAAATGGGTTCTAAATGAGGCCCCCATGGTCCCCAAGGATCTTTTGAAAAGGCAAAGGGGGGAAAGGGATAGGGCCCTTTGGCGGGAATTTAAACGGGGACTTTTTAAAAGGATCCATTAAAAAATCCCGAATTACCGCTTTGGGTTCAGCAGCCTTTGGTTAAAAAAAGGGCAGCCTTGCCCCAGATTTTTAAAGGGGCCCTAACCAGGGGAAAGGCCTTCGCGGGCCGGGAAGGGAGCCCAAAGGGCCCAAGGGGGGGAAAACTTTGGCGGGTTTATTTGGGGGACTTTTGGGATGGGCCCAAACTTGGTAAAAGTAGAAAAAATTGGGTTTTAAATTTCCCAAACCCCCTTTTCCTTAAATTTTATGCAAACCCCAAAGGGTCCCCCAAACCCCCCGGATGGAACACATTTTGGGGCAGCCAATTTTTTCCCAATTTCGTGCATGCCCTTACGGGGGACTTTTGAAGGGCAAAAATTAAAAGCATTTTAAAGAAGGCCCTTTGGGGGCCTGGGGGGAAACTAAATGAGAGGACCCCGGGGAACCATTGGTCCCTTTGGCCTTTTGGGCAAAAAGGGTTTATAAGAGGGGAAAGGGCCTTCACTGTTAAATTAAAAGTTTTTTAAATAAAGGGTTTAAATCCCTTCTTTTGGTTCCCAATGGGGAACCTTTTTGGGAAACATTGGAAAAAACATTTTTGCACCCCCTTCAACTCTTAAACCCCTTTGGAGGAACCTTGGTCCCCGGGGATTTTTGGGTCCTTAAAGGAGGGTTAACCAAGGGAAAGGGTTCTAGGGTTATTCAAGGGAGTCCATGGCTGAAAAGGGACTTTTGACAGGGCCCCAAAGGGGGGGAAAAATTTGAAGGGCCTTTAATTAATTTAAAATATTTTAAAACATAATGGTTTTCTACTCAAAAGCCCAAAATTGGGAAACAGAAAGGGCCCTAGGCCCCCCCTTTGGGTAAATCATTGGACCCCTTAGGCTCTTAAAGGCTAAGCGTGAAAGGTTTCCTTGGTTAAAGGCGGGAAGCGGAGCCAAGGGGTTAACCCTTTGGCGCTTTGTTTTTCTGGGCCCAATAGGGGCTTTTTTGGTAAAGTTAAAGCCATTTTTAATTAAGCGGGCTTTTATTTTAATAGGCCTTTGGCCCAAAGGGGGAATGAAACCATGCCCCAGCATTACTTGGGGTCCCATTTCCCCCCTCCCCCTTGGGCAGCAATTTAAGGGGAAGAAAGGGGAGCTCTTTCCGGTTAATGGGTTTAAGGGGGATTTTTGAAGGGGAAAAATTGGAAAATTTCTTTAAATTACCAAGGGTTTCTCAAATTTGGGAAAAGCCCAATGCGCATAAAATTTATTGGGCCTCCGGTGGGAAAAGGGTTAATGAACCCTTCAATGAATTTTAAATTTGACTTTTAAAGGGATGCTCTATCTGGTTCCCTTTTTGGGAACATGGGCCCTTTTGGTAAAAGCTTTTTAAAACTTGGCTTCACTTTACCCCCCCTTTTGGGCAAAAAGAAATGGGGGCCTTGGCCCCCATTGAGACCCCTTTGGGTTCTAAATGGGGAAAAGGCGGGGTCATTGCTTTTAAAGGCGGGGCCGGGTTTTAAAGGCGTGAAAGCCCCTGACTGTAATTTGATTTTAAATGTTTTAAAAATTTTTACAGAAGGGGAATTTTTACTTTTTAAAAACCCCCTTTTGGGGTTAAAAATTTGCAGCCTTTGGAAAAACCCCTTTGGTTAAAATAGAGTTTGGTCCGGGGTTTATGGGGTCCCCATCCAAACCATGACCCGGGGGCGAATCGTTTAAGGCTGCCAAATGGGAAATTCCTGAGGGGAAATCCTTTTTTCCAAATTGGGGACTTTTGAAGGGAAAATTTTGGTAAATTTAGTTTTTTTTTTTTTTTTAAAAACTGACTTTTACAAATTGTAGCCTATACAAAAGTCCCACAGATGGGAACCCCGGGCTTTAAAGCAGCCATTGTAAAAAATTGTGAATGAAAAATTTTAAAGGGAAAGAGTGAAACCTTTTGGGTTAAAGGGCGGAGGGGAGGAGCCCTAAAGAGGGGCCCCAAGGGGTTTTATTTAAAAATAGGGAGCCAGGGTGCATTAAACTTTTGACGGGCCCAAAAGGGGTGGAAAGAGTAGAACCCTTTGCTAAAAATTTAAAAATACTTTTTTTTTGATCCCAAATAAAAAAAATCCACAGATGGGAACCCAGCATTTCAGCAGCCATTTTTAAAACCCAATTGTCCCCTTTGGGCTTTAAAGCTAAGCGGGGGTGAACCCTTTGGCCCGGGGGGCCTGGATGGGAAAACCCAAATGGGAACCCAAGGGGGGAAAACCATGGCTGCTTTGATTTTGAAACCCAAAAGGGTGGTAATTTGAAACCCTTTTGACTGTAATTAAAACTGATTTTTTTATAATGTATCCTTTTACCAAAAGTCCAAAAAGATGGGAACCCCAGCTTGTCAGCAAGCCATTGAAAAACCATTGTGCATCCCCTTAACAGCTTTGAAGTAAGCAGTGAGACCCTTGGTAAGGGGTGGAGGGGAAAAGGGCCCCCAATTGGGAGCCATGGCTACATTGACTTTTGACAGGCCAAAGGGCTGGTAAGAGTAGAAGCCATTGACTGTAATTAAAACTGACTTTTACTAATGTATGCCTATACAAAAGTCCCACAGATGGGAAGCCAGCATGTCAGCAGCCATTGTAAATCCATTGTGCATGCCCTTGACAGACTCTTAAAGCTAAGCAGTGAGAGCCTTGGTCATGGGCTGTGATGGGAGACCTCATGAGAGACCCAATGGAAATCTCTTGGGGACCAATGAATCTCAATGGGAGTCCATGGCTGCATTGACTTTTGACAGGCCAAAGGGCTGGTAAGAGTAGAAGCCATTGACTGTAATTGAAAACTGACTTTTACTAATGTATGCCTATACAAAATCCCACAGATGGGAAGCCAGCATGTCAGCAGCCATTGTAAACCCATTGTGCATGCCCTTGACAGACTCTTAAGCTAAGCAGTGAGAGCCTTGGTCCGGGCCTGGATGGGAGACCTCATGAGAGACCCAATCAGGAATCTCAATGGGAAAACATGGTTGCATTGACTTTTGACAGGCCAAAGGGCTGGTAAGAGTAGAAGCCATTGACTGTAATTAAAACTGATTTTTACTAATGTATGCCTATACAAAAGTCCCACAGATGAGAAGCCAGCATGTCAGCAGCGATTGTAAACCCATTGTGCATGCCCTTGGCAGACTCTTGAAGCTAAGCAGTTGAGAGCCTTGGTCATGGGCTGGATGGGAGACCTCATGAGAGACCCAATGGAAATCTCTATGGGTGACTCAATGGGAGTCCATGGCTGCATTGACTTTTGACAGGCCAAAGGGCTGGTAAGAGTAGAAGCCATTAACTGTAATTAAAACTGACTTTTACTAATGTATGCCTATACAAAAGTCCCACAGATGGGAAGCCAGCATGTCAGCAGCCATTGTAAACCCATTGTGCATGCCCTTGACAGACTCTTGAAGCTAAGCAGTGAGAGCCTTGGTCAGGGCTGGATGGGAGACCTCATGAGAGACCCAATGGGAGACCATGGCTGCATTGACTTTTGACAGGCCAAAGGGCTGGTAAGAGTAGAAGCCATTGACTGTAATTAAAACTGACTTTTACTAATGTATGCCTGTACAAAAGTCCCACAGATGGGAAGCCAGCATGTCACAGCCATTGTAAACCCATTGTGCATGCCCTTGACAGACTCTTGAAGCTAAGCGTGAGAGCCTTGGTCACGGGCTGGTATGGGAGACCCATGGAGACTCAATGGGAGGAGCCATGGCTGCATTGACTTTTGACAGGCCAAAGGGCTGGTAAGAGTAGAAGCCATTGACTGTAATTAAAACTGACTTTTACTAATGTATGCCTATACAAAAGTCCCACAGATGGGAAGCCAGCATGTCAGCAGCCATTGTAAACCCATTGTGCATGCCCTTGGCAGACTCTTGAAGCTAAGCAGTAAGAGCCTTGGTCGCGGGCTGGATGGGAGCCTATGAGACCCATGAAGTCATGGTGACCCAATGGGAATCTCAATGGGGACCATGGCTGCATTGACTTTTGACAGGCCAAAGGGCTGGTAAGAGTAGAAGCCATTGACTGTAATTAAAACTGACTTTTACTAATGTATGCCTATACAAAAGTCTCACAGATGGGAAGCCAGCATGTCAGCGCCATTGTAAACCTATTGTGCATGCCCTTGGCAGACTCTTGAAGCTAAGCTGTGAGAGCCTTGGTCAGGGCTGGATGGGAGACCTCATGAGAGACCCAATGGAAATCTCTATGGTGACCCAATGGGAATCTCAATGGGAGTCCATGGCTGCATTGACTTTTGACAGGCCAAAGGGCTGGTAAGTGTAGAAGCCATTGACTGTAATTAAAACTGACTTTTACTAATGTATGCCTATACAAAAGTCCCACAGATGGGAAGGCAGCATGTCAGCATCCATTGTAAACCCATTGTGCATGCTCTTGACAGACTCTTGAAGCTAAGCAGTGAGAGCCTTGGTCACGGGCTGGATGGGAGACCTCATGAGAGACCCAATGGGAATCTCAATGGGAGACCATGGCTGTATTGACTTTTGACAGGCCAAAGGGCTGGTAAGAGTAGAAGCCATTGACTGTAATTAAAACTGACTTTTACTAATGTATGCCTATACAAAAGTCCCACAGATGGGAAGCCAGCATGTCAGCAGCCATTGTAAACCCATTGTGCATGCGCTTGCCAGACTCTTGAAGCTAAGCAGTGAGAGCCTTGGTCACGGGCTAGATGGGAGGCCTAATGGGAGACCCAATGGGAATCTCAATGGGAGTCCATGGCTGCATTGGCTTTTGACAGGCCAAAGGGCTGGTAAGAGTAGAAGCCATTGACTGTAATTAAAACTGACTTTTACTAATGTATGCCTATACAAAAGTCCCACAGATGGGAAGCCAGCATGTCAGCAGCCATTGTAAATCCATTGTGCATGCCCTTGACAGACTCTTAAAGCTAAGCAGTGAGAGCCTTGGTCATGGGGTGGATAGGGGACCTCATGAGAGACCCAATTGAAATCTCTATGGGTGACCCAATGGGAGTCCATGGCTGCATTGACTTTTGACAGGCCAAAGGGCTGGTAAGAGTAGAAGCCATTGACTGTAATTAAAACTGACTTTTACTAATGTATGCCTATACAAAAATCCCACAGATGGGAAGTCAGCATGTCAGCAGCCATTGTAAACACATTGTGCATGCCCTTGGCAGACTCTTGAAGCTAAGCAGTGAGAGCCTTGATCACGGGCTGGATGGGAGACCTCATGAGAGACCCAATGGAAGTCTCTATGGGTGACTCAATGGGAGTCCATGGCTGCATTTACTTTTGACAGGCCAAAGGGCTGGTAAGAGTAGAAGCCATTGACTGTCATTAAAACTGACTTTTACTAATGTATGCCTATACAAAAGTCCCACAGATGGGAAGCCAGCATGACAGCAGCCATTGTAAACCCATTGTGCATGCCCTTGGCAGACTCTTGAAGCTAAGCAGTAAGAGCCTTGGTCACGGGCTGGATGGGAGACCTCATGAGAGACCCCATGGAAGTCTCTATGGGTGACCCAATAGGAATCTCAATGGGAGACCATGGCTGCATTGACTTTTGACAGGCCAAAGGGCTGGTAAGAGTAGAAGCCATTGACTGTAATTAAAACTGACTTTTACTAATGTATGCCTATACAAAAGTCCCACAGATGGGAAGCCAGCATGTCAGCAGCCATTGTAAACCCATTGTGCATGCTCTTGACAGACTCTTGAAGCAAAGTAGTGAGAGCCTTGGTCACGGGCTGGATGGGAGACCTCATGAGAGACCCAATGAGAATCTCAATGGGAGACCGTGGCTGCATTGACTTTTGACAGGCCAACGGGCTGGTAAGAGTAGAAGCCATTTTAATATATAATGTAGGAGGATTTCTTATTCATCCAGACATATCATATTGCATTTTGGTTTGTAAACTTGAAATGGTCAAAGAGAATTTCTTACAGTATTGTCATAGATTTCTGTGGTTAAAGTTTAGCTTGGTAATGTAATTATCTAACCTGTTTGTCATTGAAGGCCAGAGAACTTAATTATGCTAATCGTCCATTGTCTATTACCCTGTGAATGTTGATTGAGGCTCCAGCCACGATTGTGTTAATGTCATGGTTTGCAGACTGATTGTCTCAAACTAACATACCATTGTATCACTGCTAGCAATTGGATCAGCATTTGGATTGCAATAGGACTAAAATATGTTAAATGAGGATTGGAGTTCAGCCAATGAAAAGACTGTGTTATTGCACCAATAATGACGTCCCCAATATCCTACAGTGAGGGCTGAGGGTATATAAGGAGGACTGTTCACTTTGACCAGAAGATTGGAGATTGGAGTTAGGTTCTGTCTAGTGGCCTCAGTCTAGGGATTTTCGGTCCCGGCTAGAGGTCACTAGATTGGATACAGGCAGCTAATCGAGGGTCTTCGGATCTGGTTAGCGAGCCATAACCCTAGGCCTAGGCATTTCGGTGCCGACCAAGGGGATCAGAACACGGACTAAAGAACCACAAGGACTTCAGTATCGGATTATCGGATTCGGCTGTGATGACAAAGACTACATAAGGATGAGGAAGCAATCCAGGTTGGGACGATACAGTCACCTGGCTACAGACTTTGCCGTGCTACATTCTAAACCCTGGTGAGCCAGCGGAAGGGTGAGACTCTGTTGCCTGTTGTTACATTTATGTGTTGTGCTTGGTTATGCGTTATATGCTGTTAACTGTTTGGGGATCCAATAAAGCCTTGATATTGTGATTCCCTGACCCTGTGTTGTCTGAGTAGTGTTCCGCCCACGGTTAAGGAGCTCGGGCGTTCAGTTGGGGATGAGCCCTGGTCCACGCTGTCTTTGTAAAGGCGGCTGGGTCTGCGGACGAGAGCACCCGCTGACCCCCGGTCTCCACAATTGGTGGCAGCGGCGGGATACTACTCAGCCTGGTTTATCCAGGGGAGCTGCAGGGGACTGGTGTTCGTGGACACTGTCCAAGGGCTCAACAACCAGGGATGCATATAAGCGTACCCAGCAGGCCATAGTGAGGCATTCAGGTTTCGGACATTGCCATGTCCAACCCCACCAGCTCAGCCATGGGACGAGGACTGGAGTGGAAGTACGGCCGCTATAGGAAACTGCAACTAGAAGTGGCATGTCTGTTCCGAGAAATCGAAGTCAGGGACACTGACACACGGTCGGATTTGATCCAGAGATTGGTCCAGTGGCATGCCCAGAAGGATGCAGAGAATGATGAGGACCCCGCCGAGATTGACTCAAAGCAATTAAACTGTGTACCACATCATGGATCCAGTGACAGTTTGGAAGGACACCAGTTCCAAGCCCTGGAACTGCAAGAAACTGATCCTGTCAACACCGTGCCAGAGCAGGAAGAGGACAAGTTGGAGGTTATGGACAATCTCCCTATCCCTGTTGCTTTGGAGACTGACCAGGAAGAGGTTGATGTGGGATTTGTGAGCAGCTTCCCCACACCTGTTGTTTCAGGGGCTAACCAGGAGGAGGTTGAAGTGGGGCACATGGATGGCCCCCCCACATCTGTTGTTTTGCAAGCTGACCCAGGACAAGGACTATCCAGCCAGTGTGTCACAGCCATCAGCATCATCCAGGAAGCCAAGCAGCACCCTGATGTGGATCTTGCTACCCCACCTTCAGAGGATAATTCATGTTCCCAGCCCCCATCATTCTTCTCTGAGCCATCAACAGTGAGTAAAGACACACAGAATGTTGTCATTGACTGGGGGGGAATTGATAACCAGAAGTTTATGGGAGCCCAACTCCTGAATCCCATTTTACTGCTTGTCCACAATATGTCTGCCCATCACGGGGGAGGTAATCTGGGGGAGGTGTATAGATGGAAGCCTCGATTGCTGTCTTCTCTATTAAAAAAGACAATGCCGCCCAGAGGAGAAGGATGACCAGAGACTTATCATATTTGACTGCCCTGTCTGGCTAAATAAGAAGGGGGAGGAATGTGACGAAATGGACCCTTTAATATATAATGTAGGAGGATTTCTTATTCATCCAGACATATCATATTGCATTTTGGTTTGTAAACTTGTAATGGTCAAAGAGAATTTCTTACAGTATTGTCATAGATTTCTGTGGTTAAAGTTTAGCTTGGTAATGTAATTATCTAACCTGTTTGTCATTGAAGGCCAGAGAACTTAATTATGCTAATCGTCCATTGTCTATTACCCTGTGAATGTTGATTGAGGCTCCAGCCACGATTGTGTTAATGTCATGGTTTGCAGACTGATTGTCTCAAACTAACATACCATTGTATCACTGCTAGCAATTGGATCAGCATTTGGATTGCAATAGGACTAAAATATGTTAAATGAGGATTGGAGTTCAGCCAATGAAAAGACTGTGTTATTGCACCAATCATGACGTCCCCAATATCCTACAGTGAGGGCTGAGGGTATATTAGGAGGACTGTTCACTTTGACCAGAAGATTGGAGATTGGAGTTAGGTTCTGTCTAGTGGCCTCAGTCTAGGGATTTTCGGTCCCGGCTAGAGGTCACTAGATTGGATACAGGCAGCTAATCGAGGGTCTTCGGATCCGGTTAGCGAGCCATAACCCTAGGCCTAGGCATTTCGGTGCCGACCAAGGGGATCAGAACACGGACTAAAGAACCACAAGGACTTCAGTATCGGATTATCGGATTCGGCTGTGATGACAAAGACTACATAAGGATGAGGAAGCAATCCAGGTTGGGACGATACAGTCACCTGGCTACAGACTTTGCCGTGCTACATTCTAAACCCTGGTGAGCCAGCGGAAGGGTGAGACTCTGTTGCCTGTTGTTACATTTATGTGTTGTGCTTGGTTATGCGTTATATGCTGTTAACTGTTTGGGGATCCAATAAAGCCTTGATATTGTGATTCCCTGACCCTGTGTTGTCTGAGTAGTGTTCCGCCCACGGTTAAGGAGCTCGGGCGTTCAGTTGGGGATGAGCCCTGGTCCACGCTGTCTTTGTAAAGGCGGCTGGGTCTGCGGACGAGAGCACCCGCTGACCCCCGGGTCTCCACAATTGGTGGCAGCGGCGGGATACTACTCAGCCTGGTTTATCCAGGGGAGCTGCAGGGGACTGGTGTTCGTGGACACTGTCCAAGGGCTCAACAACCAGGGATGCATATAAGCGTACCCAGATGGCCATAGTGAGGCATTCAGGTTTCGGACATTGCCATGTCCAACCCCACCAGCTCAGCCATGGGACGAGGACTGGAGTGGAAGTACGGCCGCTATAGGAAACTGCAACTAGAAGTGGCATGTCTGTTCCGAGAAATCGAAGTCAGGGACACTGACACACGGTCGGATTTGATCCAGAGATTGGTCCAGTGGCATGCCCAGAAGGATGCAGAGAATGATGAGGACCCCGCCGAGATTGACTCAAAGCAATTAAACTGTGTACCACATCATGGATCCAGTGACAGTTTGGAAGGACACCAGTTCCAAGCCCTGGAACTGCAAGAAACTGATCCTGTCAACACCGTGCCAGAGCAGGAAGAGGACAAGTTGGAGGTTATGGACAATCTCCCTATCCCTGTTGCTTTGGAGACTGACCAGGAAGAGGTTGATGTGGGATTTGTGAGCAGCTTCCCCACACCTGTTGTTTCAGGGGCTAACCAGGAGGAGGTTGAAGTGGGGCACATGGATGGCCCCCCCACATCTGTTGTTTTGCAAGCTGACCCAGGACAAGGACTATCCAGCCAGTTGGGGATGAGCCCTGGTCCACGCTGTCTTTGTAAAGGCGGCTGGGTCTGCAGACGAGAGCACCCGCTGACCCCCGGGTCTCCACACCATTGACTGTAATTAAAACTGACTTTTACTAATGTATGCCTGTACAAAAGTCCCACAGATGGGAAGCCAGCATGTCAGCGGCCATTGTAAACCTATTGTGCATGCCCTTGGCAGACTCTTGAGCTAAGCTGTGAGAGCCTTGGTCATGGGCTGGATGGGAGACCTCATGAGAGACCCAATGGAAATCTCTATGGGTGACCCAATGGGAATCTCAATGGGAGTCCATGGCTGCATTGACTTTTGACAGGCCAAAGGGCTGGTAAGAGTAGAAGCCATTGACTGTAATTAAAACTGACTTTTACTAATGTATGCCTATACAAAAGTCCCACAGATGGGAAGCCAGCATGTCAGCAGCCATTGTAAACCCATTTTGCATGCCCTTGCAGCACTTTGAAGCTAAGCAGTGAGAGCCTTGGTCATGGGCTGGATGGGAGACCTCATGAGAGACCAATGGAAGTCTCTATGGGTGACCAAGGGAATCTCAATGGGAGTCCATGGCTGCATTGACTTTTGACAGGCCAAAGGCTGGTAAGATAGAAGCCATTGATGTAATTAAACTGACTTTTACTAATGTATGCCTATACAAAAGTCCCACAGATGGAAGCCAGCATGTCAGCAGCCATTGTAAACCATTGTGCATGCCTTGACAGACTCTTGAAGCTAAGCAGTGAGGGCCTTGGTCGGTGGATGGGAGGCCCATGGGAACTCAATGGAGCATGGCTGCATTGACTTTTGACAGGCCAAGGGCTGTAAGAGTAGAAGCCATGACTGTAATTAAAACTGACTTTACTATGTATGCCTTACAAAAGTCCCACAGATGGGACCAGCATGTCAGCAGCATTGTAAACCATTGTGCATGCCCTTGCAGACTCTTGAAGCTAAGCAGTGAGAGCCTTGGTCAGGGCTGGATGGGAGACCTCATGAGGACCATGAAGACATGCTTCTATGGGTGACCATGGACTCATGGGAGTCATGGCTGCATTGACTTTTGACAGCCAAAGGGCTGGTAAGAGTAGAAGCATTGACTGTATTTAAAACTGACTTTTACTAATGTATGCCTATACAAAAGTCCCACAGATGGAAGCCAGCATGTCAGCAGCCATTGTAAACCATTGTGCATGCCCTTGACAGACTCTTGAAGCTAAGCAGTGAGAACTTTGTTCACGGGCTGGATGGAGACCTCAGAGGACCCATGGAATCTCAATGAGAGACCATGCTGCATTGACTTTTGACAGGCCAAGGGCTGGTAAGAGTAGAAGCCATTGACTGTAATTAAAACTGACTTTTACTAATGTATGCTATACAAAATCCCACAGATGGAAGCCAGCATGTCAGCAGCCATTGTAAACCATTGTGCATGCCCTTGACAGACTCTTAAGCTAAGCAGTGAGAGCCTTGTCGCGGCTGGATGGGAGACCTCATGAGAGACCCAATGGAGAACATGGCTGCATTTGACTTTTGACAGGCCAAAGGGCTGGTAAGAGTAGAAGCCATTAACTGTAATTAAAACTGACTTTTACTAATGTATGCCTATACAAAAGTCCCACAGATGGGAAGCCAGCATGTCAGCAGCCATTGTAAACCCATTGTGCATGCCCTTGACAGACTCTTGAAGCTAAGCAGTGAGAGCCTTGGTCAGGGCTGGATGGGAGACCTCATGAGAGACCCAATGGGAGACATGGCTGCATTGACTTTTGACAGGCCAAAGGGCTGGTAAGAGTAGAAGCCATTGACTGTAATTAAAACTGACTTTTACTAATGTATGCCTGTACAAAAGTCCCACAGATGGAAGCCAGCATGTCAACAGCCATTGTAAACCCATTGTTCGTGCCCTTGACAGACTCTTGAAGCTAAGCCGTGAGAGCCTTGGTCACGGGCTGGATGGGAGACCTCATGAGAGACTCCAATGGGAGAGCATGGCTGCATTGACTTTTGACAGGCCAAAGGGCTGGTAAGAGTAGAAGCCATTGACTGTAATTAAAACTGACTTTTACTAATGTATGCCTATACAAAAGTCCCACAGATGGAAGCCAGCATGTCAGCAGCCATTGTAAACCCATTGTGCATGCCCTTGGCAGACTCTTGAAGCTAAGCAGTAAGAGCCTTGGTCACGGGCTGGATGGGAGACCTCATGAGAGACCCCATGAAAGTCTCTATGGGTGACCCAATGGGAATCTCAATGGGGACCATGGCTGCATTGACTTTTGACAGGCCAAAGGGCTGGTAAGAGTAGAAGCCATTGACTGTAATTAAAACTGACTTTTACTAATGTATGCCTATACAAAAGTCTCACAGATGGGAAGCCAGCATGTCAGCGCATTGTAAACCCATTGTGCATGCCCTTGGCAGACTCTTGAAGCTAAGCTGTGAGAGCCTTGGTCATGGGCTGGATGGGAGACCTCATGAGAGACCCAATGGAAATCTCTATGGGTGACCCAATGGGAATCTCAATGGGATCCATGGCTGCATTGACTTTTGACAGGCCAAAGGGCTGGTAAGTGTAGAAGCCATTGACTGTAATTAAAACTGACTTTTACTAATGTATGCCTATACAAAAGTCCCACAGATGGGAAGGCAGCATGTCAGCATCCATTGTAAACCCATTGTGCATGCTCTTGACAGACTCTTGAAGCTAAGCAGTGAGAGCCTTGGTCACGGGCTGGATGGGAGACCTCATGAGAGACCCAATGGGAATCTCAATGGGAGACCATGGCTACATTGATTTTTGACAGGCCAAAGGGCTGGTAAGAGTAGAAGCCATTGACTGTAATTAAAACTGACTTTTACTAATGTATGCCTATACAAAAGTCCCACAGATGGGAAGCCAGCATGTCAGCAGCCATTGTAAACCCATTGTGCATGCGCTTGCCAGACTCTTGAAGCTAAGCAGTGAGAGCCATGGTCACGGCTGGATGGGAGACCTCATGGAGACCCAATGGAATCTCAATGGGGTTCAATGGAGTCCATGGCTGCATTGATTTTTGACAGGCCAAAGGGCTGGTAAGAGTAGAAGCCATTGACTGTAATTAAAACTGACTTTTACTAATGTATGCCTATACAAAAGTCCCACAGATGGGAAGCCAGCATGTCAGCAGCCATTGTAAACCCATTGTGCATGCCCTTGACAGACTCTTGAAGCAAGTAGTGAGAGCCTTGGTCACGGGCTGGATGGGAGACCTCATGAAGACCCAATGAGAATCTCAATGGGAGACCGTGGCTGCATTGACTTTTGACAGGCCAAAGGGCTGGTAAGAGTAGAAGCCATTGACTGTAATTAAAACTGACTTTTACTAATGTATGCCTATACAAAAGTCCCACAGATGGGAAGCCAGCATGTCAGCGCCATTGTAAACCTATTGTGCATGCCCTTGCAGACTCTTGAAGCTAAGCTGTGAGAGCCTTGGTCATGGGCTGGATGGGAGACCTCATGAGAGACCCAATGGAAATCTCTATGGGTGACCCAATGGAATCTCAATGGAGTCCATGGCTGCATTGACTTTTGACAGGCCAAAGGGCTGGTAAGTGTAGAAGCCATTGACTGTAATTAAAACTGACTTTTACTAATGTATGCCTATACAAAAGTCCCACAGATGGGAAGGCAGCATGTCAGCAGCCATTGTAAACCCATTGTGCATGCTCTTGACAGACTCTTGAAGCTAAGCAGTGAGAGCCTTGGTCACAGGGCTGGATGGGAGACCTCATGAGAGACCCAATGGGAATCTCAATGGGAGACCATGGCTGCATTGACTTTTGACAGGCCAAAGGGCTGGTAAGAGTAGAAGCCATTGACTGTAATTAAAACTGACTTTTACTAATGTATGCCTATACAAAAGTCCCACAGATGGGAAGCCAGCATGTCAGCAGCCATTGTAAACCCATTGTGCATGCGCTTGCCAGACTCTTGAAGCTAAGCAGTGAGAGCCTTGGTCACGGGCTGATGGGAGGCCTAATGGGAGACCCAATGGGAATCTCAATGGGATCCATGGCTGCATTGACTTTTGACAGGCCAAAGGGCTGGTAAGAGTAGAAGCCATTGACTGTAATTAAAACTGACTTTTACTAATGTATGCCTATACAAAAGTCCCACAGATGGGAAGCCAGCATGTCAGCAGCCATTGTAAACCATTTGTGCATTGCCCTTGACAGACTCTTAAAGCAAGCAGTGAGAGCCTTGGTCATGGGCTGGATGGGAGACCTCATGAGAGACCCAATGGGAATCTCATGGGAGCATGGCTGATTGACTTTTGACAGGCCAAAGGGCTGGTAAGAGTAGAAGCCATTGACTGTAATTAAAACTGACTTTTACTAATGTATGCCTATACAAAAGTCCCACAGATGGGAAGCCAGCATGTCAGCAGCCATTGTAAACCCATTGTGCATGCGCTTGCCAGACTCTTGAAGCTAAGCAGTGAGAGCCTTGGTCACGGGCTAGATGGGAGGCCTAATGGGAGACCCAATGGGAATCTCAATGGGAGTCCATGGCTGCATTGGCTTTTGACAGGCCAAAGGGCTGGTAAGAGTAGAAGCCATTGACTGTAATTAAAACTGACTTTTACTAATGTATGCCTATACAAAAGTCCCACAGATGGGAAGCCAGCATGTCAGCAGCCATTGTAAATCCATTGTGCATGCCCTTGACAGACTCTTAAAGCTAAGCAGTGAGAGCCTTGGTCATGGGGTGGATAGGAGACCTCATGAGAGACCCAATGGAAATCTCTATGGGTGACCCAATGGGAGTCCATGGCTGCATTGACTTTTGACAGGCCAAAGGGCTGGTAAGAGTAGAAGCCATTGACTGTAATTAAAACTGACTTTTACTAATGTATGCCTATACAAAAATCCCACAGATGGGAAGTCAGCATGTCAGCAGCCATTGTAAACACATTGTGCATGCCCTTGGCAGACTCTTGAAGCTAAGCAGTGAGAGCCTTGATCACGGGCTGGATGGGAGACCTCATGAGAGACCCAATGGAAGTCTCTATGGGTGACTCAATGGGAGTCCATGGCTGCATTTACTTTTGACAGGCCAAAGGGCTGGTAAGAGTAGAAGCCATTGACTGTCATTAAAACTGACTTTTACTAATGTATGCCTATACAAAAGTCCCACAGATGGGAAGCCAGCATGCAGCAGCCATTGTAAACCCATTGTGCATGCCCTTGGCAGACTCTTGAAGCTAAGCAGTAAGAGCCTTGGTCACGGGCTGGATGGGAGACCTCATGAGAGACCCCATGGAAGTCTCTATGGGTGACCCAATAGGAATCTCAATGGGAGACCATGGCTGCATTGACTTTTGACAGGCCAAAGGGCTGGTAAGAGTAGAAGCCATTGACTGTAATTAAAACTGACTTTTACTAATGTATGCCTATACAAAAGTCCCACAGATGGGAAGCCAGCATGTCAGCAGCCATTGTAAACCCATTGTGCATGCTCTTGACAGACTCTTGAAGCAAAGTAGTGAGAGCCTTGGTCACGGGCTGGATGGGAGACCTCATGAGAGACCCAATGAGAATCTCAATGGGAGACCGTGGCTGCATTGACTTTTGACAGGCCAACGGGCTGGTAAGAGTAGAAGCCATTTTAATATATAATGTAGGAGGATTTCTTATTCATCCAGACATATCATATTGCATTTTGGTTTGTAAACTTGTAATGGTCAAAGAGAATTTCTTACAGTATTGTCATAGATTTCTGTGGTTAAAGTTTAGCTTGGTAATGTAATTATCTAACCTGTTTGTCATTGAAGGCCAGAGAACTTAATTATGCTAATCGTCCATTGTCTATTACCCTGTGAATGTTGATTGAGGCTCCAGCCACGATTGTGTTAATGTCATGGTTTGCAGACTGATTGTCTCAAACTAACATACCATTGTATCACTGCTAGCAATTGGATCAGCATTTGGATTGCAATAGGACTAAAATATGTTAAATGAGGATTGGAGTTCAGCCAATGAAAAGACTGTGTTATTGCACCAATAATGACGTCCCCAATATCCTACAGTGAGGGCTGAGGGTATATAAGGAGGACTGTTCACTTTGACCAGAAGATTGGAGATTGGAGTTAGGTTCTGTCTAGTGGCCTCAGTCTAGGGATTTTCGGTCCCGGCTAGAGGTCACTAGATTGGATACAGGCAGCTAATCGAGGGTCTTCGGATCTGGTTAGCGAGCCATAACCCTAGGCCTAGGCATTTCGGTGCCGACCAAGGGGATCAGAACACGGACTAAAGAACCACAAGGACTTCAGTATCGGATTATCGGATTCGGCTGTGATGACAAAGACTACATAAGGATGAGGAAGCAATCCAGGTTGGGACGATACAGTCACCTGGCTACAGACTTTGCCGTGCTACATTCTAAACCCTGGTGAGCCAGCGGAAGGGTGAGACTCTGTTGCCTGTTGTTACATTTATGTGTTGTGCTTGGTTATGCGTTATATGCTGTTAACTGTTTGGGGATCCAATAAAGCCTTGATATTGTGATTCCCTGACCCTGTGTTGTCTGAGTAGTGTTCCGCCCACGGTTAAGGAGCTCGGGCGTTCAGTTGGGGATGAGCCCTGGTCCACGCTGTCTTTGTAAAGGCGGCTGGGTCTGCGGACGAGAGCACCCGCTGACCCCCGGGTCTCCACAATTGGTGGCAGCGGCGGGATACTACTCAGCCTGGTTTATCCAGGGGAGCTGCAGGGGACTGGTGTTCGTGGACACTGTCCAAGGGCTCAACAACCAGGGATGCATATAAGCGTACCCAGCAGGCCATAGTGAGGCATTCAGGTTTCGGACATTGCCATGTCCAACCCCACCAGCTCAGCCATGGGACGAGGACTGGAGTGGAAGTACGGCCGCTATAGGAAACTGCAACTAGAAGTGGCATGTCTGTTCCGAGAAATCGAAGTCAGGGACACTGACACACGGTCGGATTTGATCCAGAGATTGGTCCAGTGGCATGCCCAGAAGGATGCAGAGAATGATGAGGACCCCGCCGAGATTGACTCAAAGCAATTAAACTGTGTACCACATCATGGATCCAGTGACAGTTTGGAAGGCACACCAGTTCCAAGCCCTGGAACTGCAAGAAACTGATCCTGTCAACACCGTGCCAGAGCAGGAAGAGGACAAGTTGGAGGTTATGGACAATCTCCCTATCCCTGTTGCTTTGGAGACTGACCAGGAAGAGGTTGATGTGGGATTTGTGAGCAGCTTCCCCACACCTGTTGTTTCAGGGGCTAACCAGGAGGAGGTTGAAGTGGGGCACATGGATGGCCCCCCCACATCTGTTGTTTTGCAAGCTGACCCAGGACAAGGACTATCCAGCCAGTGTGTCACAGCCATCAGCATCATCCAGGAAGCCAAGCAGCACCCTGATGTGGATCTTGCTACCCCACCTTCAGAGGATAATTCATGTTCCCAGCCCCCATCATTCTTCTCTGAGCCATCAACAGTGAGTAAAGACACACAGAATGTTGTCATTGACTGGGGGGAATTGATAACCAGAAGTTTATGGGAGCCCAACTCCTGAATCCCATTTTACTGCTTGTCCACAATATGTCTGCCCATCACGGGGGAGGTAATCTGGGGGAGGTGTATAGATGGAAGCCTCGATTGCTGTCTTCTCTATTAAAAAAGACAATGCCGCCCAGAGGAGAAGGATGACCAGAGACTTATCATATTTGACTGCCCTGTCTGGCTAAATAAGAAGGGGGAGGAATGTGACGAAATGGACCCTTTAATATATAATGTAGGAGGATTTCTTATTCATCCAGACATATCATATTGCATTTTGGTTTGTAAACTTGTAATGGTCAAAGAGAATTTCTTACAGTATTGTCATAGATTTCTGTGGTTAAAGTTTAGCTTGGTAATGTAATTATCTAACCTGTTTGTCATTGAAGGCCAGAGAACTTAATTATGCTAATCGTCCATTGTCTATTACCCTGTGAATGTTGATTGAGGCTCCAGCCACGATTGTGTTAATGTCATGGTTTGCAGACTGATTGTCTCAAACTAACATACCATTGTATCACTGCTAGCAATTGGATCAGCATTTGGATTGCAATAGGACTAAAATATGTTAAATGAGGATTGGAGTTCAGCCAATGAAAAGACTGTGTTATTGCACCAATCATGACGTCCCCAATATCCTACAGTGAGGGCTGAGGGTATATAAGGAGGACTGTTCACTTTGACCAGAAGATTGGAGATTGGAGTTAGGTTCTGTCTAGTGGCCTCAGTCTAGGGATTTTCGGTCCCGGCTAGAGGTCACTAGATTGGATACAGGCAGCTAATCGAGGGTCTTCGGATCCGGTTAGCGAGCCATAACCCTAGGCCTAGGCATTTCGGTGCCGACCAAGGGGATCAGAACACGGACTAAAGAACCACAAGGACTTCAGTATCGGATTATCGGATTCGGTCGTGATGACAAAGACTACATAAGGATGAGGAAGCAATCCAGGTTGGGACGATACAGTCACCTGGCTACAGACTTTGCCGTGCTACATTCTAAACCCTGGTGAGCCAGCGGAAGGGTGAGACTCTGTTGCCTGTTGTTACATTTATGTGTTGTGCTTGGTTATGCGTTATATGCTGTTAACTGTTTGGGGATCCAATAAAGCCTTGATATTGTGATTCCCTGACCCTGTGTTGTCTGAGTAGTGTTCCGCCCACGGTTAAGGAGCTCGGGCGTTCAGTTGGGGATGAGCCCTGGTCCACGCTGTCTTTGTAAAGGCGGCTGGGTCTGCGGACGAGAGCACCCGCTGACCCCCGGGTCTCCACAATTGGTGGCAGCGGCGGGATACTACTCAGCCTGGTTTATCCAGGGGAGCTGCAGGGGACTGGTGTTCGTGGACACTGTCCAAGGGCTCAACAACCAGGGATGCATATAAGCGTACCCAGATGGCCATAGTGAGGCATTCAGGTTTCGGACATTGCCATGTCCAACCCCACCAGCTCAGCCATGGGACGAGGACTGGAGTGGAAGTACGGCCGCTATAGGAAACTGCAACTAGAAGTGGCATGTCTGTTCCGAGAAATCGAAGTCAGGGACACTGACACACGGTCGGATTTGATCCAGAGATTGGTCCAGTGGCATGCCCAGAAGGATGCAGAGAATGATGAGGACCCCGCCGAGATTGACTCAAAGCAATTAAACTGTGTACCACATCATGGATCCAGTGACAGTTTGGAAGGACACCAGTTCCAAGCCCTGGAACTGCAAGAAACTGATCCTGTCAACACCGTGCCAGAGCAGGAAGAGGACAAGTTGGAGGTTATGGACAATCTCCCTATCCCTGTTGCTTTGGAGACTGACCAGGAAGAGGTTGATGTGGGATTTGTGAGCAGCTTCCCCACACCTGTTGTTTCAGGGGCTAACCAGGAGGAGGTTGAAGTGGGGCACATGGATGGCCCCCCCACATCTGTTGTTTTGCAAGCTGACCCAGGACAAGGACTATCCAGCCAGTTGGGGATGAGCCCTGGTCCACGCTGTCTTTGTAAAGGCGGCTGGGTCTGCAGACGAGAGCACCCGCTGACCCCCGGGTCTCCACACCATTGACTGTAATTAAAACTGACTTTTACTAATGTATGCCTGTACAAAAGTCCCACAGATGGGAAGCCAGCATGTCAGCGGCCATTGTAAACCTATTGTGCATGCCCTTGGCAGACTCTTGAGCTAAGCTGTGAGAGCCTTGGTCATGGGCTGGATGGGAGACCTCATGAGAGACCCAATGGAAATCTCTATGGGTGACCCAATGGGAATCTCAATGGGAGTCCATGGCTGCATTGACTTTTGACAGGCCAAAGGGCTGGTAAGTGTAGAAGCCATTGACGGTAATTAAAAGTGACTTTTACTAATGTATGCCTATACAAAAGTCCCACAGATGGGAAGGCAGCATGTCAGCAGCCATTGTGAACCCATTGTGCATGCTCTTGACAGACTCTTGAAGCTAAGCAGTGAGAGCCTTGGTCACGGGCTGGATGGGAGACCTCATGAGAGACCAAATGGGAGACCATGGCTGTATTGACTTTTGACAGGCCAAAGGGCTGGTAAGAGTAGAAGCCATTGACTGTAATTAAAACTGACTTTTACTAATGTATGCCTATACAAAAGTCCCACAGATGGGAAGCCAGCATGTCAGCAGCCATTGTAAACCCATTGTGCATGCGCTTGCCAGACCCTTGAAGCTAAGCAGTGAGAGCCTTGGTCACGGGCTGGATGGGAGGCCTAATGGGAGACCCAATGGGAATCTCAATGGGAGTCCATGGCTGCATTGACTTTTGACAGGCCAAAGGGCTGGTAAGAGTAGAAGCCATTGACTGTAAATAAAACTGACTTTTACTAATGTATGCCAATACAAAAGTCCCACAGATGGGAAGCCAGCATGTCAGCAGCCATTGTAAATCCATTGTGCATGCCCTTGACAGACTCTTGAAGCTAAGCAGTGAGAGCCTTGGTCACGGGCTGGATGGAGACCTCATGGGAGACCTCATGAGAGACCCAATGCGAATCTCTATGGTGACCCAATGGGAATCTCAATGGGAGTCCATGGCTGCATTGACTTTTGACACGCCAAAGGGCTGGTAAGAGTAGAAGCCATTGACTGTATTTAAAACTGACTTTTACTAATGTATGCCTATACAAAAGTCCCACAGATGGGAAGCCAGCATGTCAGCAGCCATTGTAAATCCATTGTGCATGCCCTTGACAGACTCTTGAAGCTAAGCAGTGAGAACTTTGTTCACGGGCTGGATGGGGACCTCAAGAGAGACCCAATGGGAATCTCAATGAGAGACCATGGCTGCATTGACTTTTGACAGGCCAAAGGGCTGGTAAGAGTAGAAGCCATTGACTGTAATTAAAACTGACTTTTACTAATGTATGCCTATACAAAAGTCCCACAGATGGGAAGCCAGCATGTCAGCAGCCATTGTAAACCCATTGTGCATGCCTTTGACAGACTCTTGAAGCTAAGCAGTGAGAGCCTTGGTCACGGGCTGGATGGGAGACCTCATGAGAGACCCAATGGAATCTCAATGGGAAACCATGGCTGCATTGACTTTTGACAGGCCAAAGAGCTGGTAAGAGTAGAAGCCATTGACTGTAATTAAAACTGACTTTTACTAATGTATGCCTATACAAAAGTCCCACAGATGGGAAGCCAGCATGTCAGCAGCCATTGTAAACCCATTGTGCATGCCTTGCCAGACTCTTGAAGCTAAGCAGTGAGAGCCTTGGTCATGGGCTGGATGGGAGACCTCATGAGCCCAATGGACCTCAATGGGAATCTCAATGGAGTCCATGGCTGCATTGACTTTTGACAGGCCAAAGGGCTGGTAAGAGTAGAAGCCATTGACTGTAATTAAAACTGACTTTTACTAATGTATGCCTATACAAAAGTCCCACAGATGGGAAGCCAGCATGTCAGCAGCCATTGTAAACCATTGTGCATGCCCTTGACAGACTCTTGAAAGCTAAGCAGTGAGAGCCTTGGTCAGGGCTGGATGGGAGACCTCATGAAAGACCCAATGGAATCTCTATGGTAAAGAGCCATGGCTGCATTGACTTTTGACAGGCCAAAGGGCTGGTAAGTAGTAGAAGCCATTGACTGTAATTAAAACTGACTTTACTAATGTATGCCTATACAAAAGTCCCACAGATGGGAAGCCAGCATGTCAGCAGCCATTGTAAACCCATTGTGCATGCCCTTGCAGACTCTTAAGCTAAGCAGTGAGAGCCTTGGTCACGGCTGGATGGGAGACCTCATGAGAGACCCAATGGAGATCAATGGGAGACCATGGTCTGCTATTGACTTTTGACAGGCCAAAGGGCTGGTAAGAGTAGAAGCCATTGACTGTAATTAAAACTGACTTTTACTAATGTATGCCTATACAAAAGTCCCACAGATGGGAAGCCAGCATGTCAGCAGCCATTGTAAACCCATTGTGCATGCCCTTGACAGACTCTTGAAGCTAAGCAGTGAGAGCCTTGGTCATGGGCTGGATGGGAGACCTCATGAGAGACCCAATGGAAATCTCTATGGGTGACTCAATGGGAGTCCATGGCTGCATTGACTTTTGACAGGCCAAAGGGCTGGTAAGAGTAGAAGCCATTACTGTAATTAAAACTGACTTTACTAATGTATGCCTATACAAAGTCCCACAGATGGGAAGCCAGCATGTCAGCAGCCATTGTAAACCCATTGTGCATGCCCTTGACAGACTCTTGAAGCTAAGCAGTGAGAGCCTTGGTCAGGGCTGGATGGGAGACCTCATGAGGACCAACGTCCAATGGGAGACCATGGCTGCATTGACTTTTGACAGGCCAAAGGGTGGTAAGAGTAGAAGCCATTGACTGTAATTAAAACTGACTTTTACTAATGTATGCCTATACAAAAGTCCACAGATGGAAGCCAGCATGTCAGCAGCCATTGTAAACCCATTGTGCATGCCCTTGACAGACTTTGAAGCTAAGCAGTGAGAGCCTTGGTCACGGGCTGGATGGGAGACCTCATGAGAGACCAATGAAGCATGGTGCCAATGGGAGTTCATGGCTGCATTGACTTTTGACAGGCCAAAGGGCTGGTAAGTGTAGAAGCCATTGACTGTAATTAAAACTGACTTTTACTAATGTATGCCTATACAAAAGTCCCACAGATGGAGGGCAGCATGTCAGCAGCCATTGTAAACCCATTGTGCATGCTCTTGACAGACTCTTGAAGCTCAGCAGTGAGAGCCTTGTCACGGGCTGGATGGGAGACCTCATGAGAGACCCAATGGGAATCTCAATGGGAGACCATGGCTGTATTGACTTTTGACAGGCCAAAGGGCTGGTAAGAGTAGAAGCCATTGACTGTAATTAAAACTGACTTTTACTAATGTATGCCTATACAAAAGTCCCACAGATGGGAAGCCAGCATGTCAGCAGCCATTGTAAACCCATTGTGCATGCCTTGCCAGACTCTTGAAGCTAAGCAGTGAGAGCCTTGGTCACGGGCTAGATGGAGGCCTAATGGAGACCCAATGGGAATCTCAATGGGAGTCCATGGCTGCATTGGCTTTTGACAGGCCAAAGGGCTGGTAAGAGTAGAAGCCATTGACTGTAATTAAAACTGACTTTTACTAATGTATGCCTATACAAAAGTCCCACAGATGGGAAGCCAGCATGTCAGCAGCCATTGTAAATCCATTGTGCATGCCCTTGACAGACTCTTAAAGCTAAGCAGTGAGAGCCTTGGTCATGGGGTGGATAGGAGACCTCATGAGAGACCCAATGGAAATCTCTATGGGTGACCCAAGGGGAGTCCATGGCTGCATTGACTTTTGACAGGCCAAAGGGCTGGTAAGAGTAGAAGCCATTGACTGTAATTAAAACTGACTTTTACTAATGTATGCCTATACAAAAATCCCACAGATGGGAAGTCAGCATGTCAGCAGCCATTGTAAACACATTGTGCATGCCCTTGGCAGACTCTTGAAGCTAAGCAGTGAGAGCCTTGATCACGGGCTGGATGGGAGACCTCATGAGAGACCCAATGGAAGTCTCTATGGGTGACTCAATGGGAGTCCATGGCTGCATTTACTTTTGACAGGCCAAAGGGCTGGTAAGAGTAGAAGCCATTGACTGTCATTAAAACTGACTTTTACTAATGTATGCCTATACAAAAGTCCCACAGATGGGAAGCCAGCATGTCAGCAGCCATTGTAAACCCATTGTGCATGCCCTTGGCAGACTCTTGAAGCTAAGCAGTAAGAGCCTTGGTCACGGGCTGGATGGGAGACCTCATGAGAGACCCCATGGAAGTCTCTATGGGTGACCCAATAGGAATCTCAATGGGAGACCATGGCTGCATTGACTTTTGACAGGCCAAAGGGCTGGTAAGAGTAGAAGCCATTGACTGTAATTAAAACTGACTTTTACTAATGTATGCCTATACAAAAGTCCCACAGATGGGAAGCCAGCATGTCAGCAGCCATTGTAAACCCATTGTGCATGCCTTGACAGACTCTTGAAGCAAAGTCAGTGAGAGCCTTGGTCACGGGCTGGATGGGAGACCTCATGAGAGACCCAATGGAATCTCAATGGGAGACCATGGCTGCATTGACTTTTGACAGGCCAAACGGGCTGGTAAGAGTAGAAGCCATTGTAATATAATTAAACGGAGTTTTCTATGTTCCATCCAACAATCATCATGCATTGGGAAACTTGTAATGTCAAGAGCAATTGTAATACAGCATTGTGCATACCTTACGCTGGTAAAGTTTAGCCTTGGTAATGTGATCGAGACCTTGTCATTGAAGCCAAGAACTTAATTATGAATCTCCATGTATTACCTGTGAATTTTGAAGGCCAGCTGGAAGTGTAAAGCATTTTATAAAACTGATTTCTAAACTAACAAACCACTGTGACATGCAGCATGATCAGCAATTGTAAATTGCATATGACAAAATAAGTTAACATGAGGACTGGTGGATAGCCATGAAAAGACTGTGTTAATGGCACCATCATTGACTTTCGGCCAAAGCGTAAGTAGAAGCTTGACTGTAATATAAAACTGTACTTTTACAAATTATGTATACAAAAGTTCTACAGATGGAGCCAGCATTCAGAGCATTGTAACCCATGGCATGCCCATTGCGACTCT
This sequence comes from Allobates femoralis, assembly GCA_033576535.1. Classification (NCBI taxonomy): domain Eukaryota; kingdom Metazoa; phylum Chordata; class Amphibia; order Anura; family Aromobatidae; genus Allobates; species Allobates femoralis. The sequence goes on along the minus strand of JARQOC010000003.1, from coordinate 397,261,123 downwards.
GGAAGCTAAGCAGTGAGAGCTTGGTCCGGTGAGGAGACCATGAGAACCCAATGGACCTATGGCAATATTGCTGGCTGCAGACTTTGACAGGCCAAAGCTGGTAAGAGAAACCATGACTTATAAACGATTTACATGTGTGATACAAAACTACAAAGATGGGAAGCAATCAGGTATGTGACGTAAACATCTGCAGCTACAGACTTTGCGTGCTAACATAACCTGGTAGCAGCGGAAGGGAGACCTCTGCCGTTGTTAATTTATGTGTGCTTGGTTATGGTAATGCTGTTACTTTTGGATCCAAAAAGCCTTGAATTGTGATTCCTGACCCTGTGTTGTCTGAGTAGTGTTCCGCCCACGGTAAGGAGCTCGCGTTCAGTTGGGATAGCCCTGTCACCGCTGTCTTTGTAAAGGCGGCTGGTCTGCGGACGAGAGCACCCCTGACCCCGGGTCTCCACAATTGGTGGCAGCGGCGGGATACACTCAGCTGGTTTACCAGGGAGCTGCAGGGACTGGTGTTCGTGACACTGTCCAAGGGCTCAACAACCGGAATGCATATAACGTACCCAGCAGGCCATAGTGAGGCATTCAGGTTTCGGACATTGCCATGTCCAACCCCACCAGCTCAGCCATGGGACGAGGACTGGAGTGAAGTACGGCCGCTATAGGAAACTGCAACTAAAGTGGCATGTCTGTTCCGAGAAATCGAAGTCAGGGACACTGACACACGGTCGGATTTGATCCAGAGATTGTCCAGTGGCATGCCCAGAAGGATGCAGAGAATGAGAGGACCCCGCCGAGATTGACTCAAGCAATTAAACGTGTAC